>JAODAL010016001.1:0-77500 GCA_025379985.1 Phyllomedusa bahiana | reverse complement strand
AAAGAGAGTATTAGATTAGGTGCCTATTTTCATGGTGGTTACAGAATTGGCTGTTTCACAACTAGAACTGGAGAGAACATCATACACATAAAGCCTCTGCTGCAACTCATCTCTTCCACTTTGGAATCTCAAACCTATCAGATATTTTTATAGTATATTTTATGTCAGAAAAAAATCAGGGATAATACATAAACAGTTTTTACTGGATTGCTTATTTAGGTTGCTTAAAATAGCATATACAGCCCTCTAGTGGCAGCCACACAGAGTCCACCATAAGGGTAAGTTCACACGGCTTATTTTGGGGCGCATTTCGGCACGTATTTCGCAACGTACTGCGCTCTAATACGAGCGAAATGAGTCCCAATCATTACAGTAATCCATAGCTCTCATAGAGAACTATGGATTATGCCTCCTCTCCCCGGGCGTACAATACAATCATATTGTACGCCCGGGGAGATAAGGGACATGTCACTTATTCGCTGCGCTTTCGTCCGGGGGTACGGGCCGATCAACGCAACTCCGCGAACACCCGGCGTAATTGCGGGGTGTACAGTACGCCCCGCAATTAAGCCGTGTGAACTTACCCTAACAGTGTCTGCCATAACAGTGTCCACCATAACAGTGCTGCCCATACAGAGCCCACCAGATCAGTGCTGCCCATACAGAGCCCACCAGATCAGTGCCGCCCATACAATGCCCAACATATCAGTGCCGCCCATACAGAGCCCACCAGATCAGTGCCGCCCATACAGAGCCCACCAGATCAGTACCGCAGATACAATGCCCAACATATCAGTGCCGCCCATACAGAGCCCACCAGATCAGTGCCGCCCATACAGAGCCCTCCATATCAGTGCTGCCCATACAGAGCTCACCATATCAGTGCCACCCACACAGAGCTCACCATATCAGTGCCACCCACACAGAGCTCACCAGATCAGTGCTGCCCATACAGAACCCACCACATCAGTGCCGCCCATACAGAGCTCACCAGATCAGTGCCGCCCATACAGTGCCCAACATATCAGTGCCACCACACAGAGCTCACCATATCCCGTGCCACCCACACACAGAGCTCACCATATCAGTGCCACCCACACAGAGCTCACCAGATCAGTGCTGCCCATACAGAGCCCACCAGATCAGTGCCGCCCATACAGAGCTCACCAGATCAGTGCCGCCCATACAGAGCTCACCATATCAGTGCCACCCACACAGAGCTCACCATATCAGTGCCACCCACACAGAGCTCACCATATCAGTGCCACCCACACAGAGCTCACCAGATCAGTGCCGCCCATATTAGAGCCCAACATATCAGTGCCGCCAATATCAGAGCCCAACATATCAGTGCCGCCCATATCAGAGCCCACCAGATCAGTGCCGCCCATATCAGAGCCCAACATATCAGTACCGCAGATACAGAGCTCACCATATCAGTGCTGCAGATACAGAGCCCACCAGATCAGTGCCGCCCATACAGAGCCCTCCATATCAGTGCCACCCATACAGAGCCCACCAGATCGGTGTCACCCATACAGAGCCCACCAAAACAGTGCCACCAATACATAGCCCACCAAAACAGTGCCAGCCATGCTCACCATAACAGTGCCAGCCATGCCCACCATAACAATGCCAGCCATGCCCTCCATAACAGTGCCAGCCATGCCCACCATAACAGTGCCAGCCATGCCCACCATAACAGTGCCAGCCATGCCCACCATAACAATGCCATCAGTGAAATGCAGCTGTCAAAAGTACGAAGACAGAGATTAAGCATGCGTGTGTCCTGATGGCTGGAGGCTGCACAGAGGGGCACTGGGGGCCACAAATATAACTATACTGGGAGCCACATATCAGGGAACCCTGATGTAACTGAAGCATATCTAGAGATTCATGGTGAATAGCTGCTGTGCTGCACATCAAAAGAGACAACAAATGGGACCCAGGTTCTTTTTATTACGTAAAAATCCATTAATCCTTGTCAGTTTCTTCCAATGCCTCAGAGGCTGGAGATGGGTTCACAATGAGCCACTCTCTGTGCTCTGTGTTCTCCCTCCCACAAATGTATAAAGAGGCTTTACCATGCAGTTCAGTTCATACAGGTTGGCACAGAGAGCTCTTTATACTGTGAGGTCACACAGGTTGTACACAGGAAGATGGTCACCACAGGCGCGGTTATCCTGCACCCAGCATTCTTATACTGATGTCTCAGAAGATATAGATGCTTTCTGGATCTAGAGGAGGAAAGAAGATAAACCCAGCTCGTACTGCAGCTCTGTGCAGACACTTGGCGCAGAAGAAGCCGGGCGTGCAGAGCTGTGTGGGTACAACCGTCCTTGAGGCACTGAGTGAATTTTGAGTCTCTGGTAGTTTGAGGACACCTCAACCATCCACGATCTCCAATGCTACCTGTTCTGCTGGACAATGAGGTTCTTGAACCAGTTACTGACTGCACAGTCAACCCTTAAAACCAGTGCAATCCCGAAGATGAGGAAGAGGCTGCTGACTGCAAAGCCCAAACCTTCAAACAGGAACCTGGGAGAAGCAAAGAAAGATGAGAAGTGACTCAATATTACAGCTGTGACTGTTCAACATCATTAGTTTATTTTAACAATACTCTGAAAACCTGTGTATCTAGTTTGCTTCAGTTGTCTGATGTGTTATACACTGGATGTAAGGATAGTAATGCCCACCGTGAGAGTATGTTCACACGGTCGGACCCCAAACGGACCCAAACACGCATCTAATAAATAGCAGTGTGATTTACATTGCTTTTACTATGAAACAAACAGGTATTGGCATTCACACAAGTGATCACCGTTGTGCGTCTCACTGCGTCTTTCGGATCCTTTCCAAGAATGGACATGTCAATTCTTGTTCTGAAAGACGCAGCAGGAGCCCTATAATAAACTATAGGGTGCGATCCTGCCAACACACATCCAAACACACAGCTGCCTGTTGGATACGTGTTGGATCTGTTTTAGATCCGATTGCTGCAGCGTTTATGGATCCGATTTTCAGATCCAACACATCCAAAATCGGATCCAAGACTAATTTTGGGCAAAACACACCTTACTCATGTTCATTACCCTAAATGCCATGGCAGTCTCCACCAAGGGAGACAGAACAGCTAGCCTGTCTCTCTCGGAACACCTTGCCACCTCAACATCCATGTTTAACTTTAGTCTTAAAGGGGTTTACTCACCATGCAGTTTCACGGCCATAGCCAGATTTAGATTCACACATGCTGTTCAGGCTGTGGGCGGGCATATAGCAGTGATTCACACATCAGCTCTGCTGTTTCTAGCTAATCGCATTACACTGACACCATTTATAAAATGTAGTACTCAGACTGCAGAACTCTAAAGGGTGTTTACTAAGCTAAATGGGAAGCTTTCAAAGTCCATTACTAGAGATAAGACTCTGCAGGAGGTGACTCGCTGTGGTCGGAGTGAATCACTGACCACAGCTTAAAGAGAACCTGTCACATAGGTTATGCCCCCCTTGCTGAGGACAGCACAAGCCAGTGTCAGACCTGCCGTTTCCCCTTATCCTGTAAGATGCTGTAGTTTTCGTGTATTTAATGCTCAAATCTGCAGTTTTCAGCCAAAAGAGTCATTCGAAGAGTCATTTTTTCCAAACCCCGCCCACCCCAACTGATAAACATATTACTTTGAATAGGTAGAAACATGTGAATAACTGTCAGGTGGGCGGAGCTAGACTTTGGTGGGCGGGGCTAACACCTGATCATGAATAAGATTTGAGGGGTAAATGCTCTAAAACGGCTGCATCTTACAGAATAAGGGACACAGCGCTGTAAAACAGCAGGTCTGACACTAGCTTTTGCTGCCCTCAGCAAGGGGGGCATAACCTATGTGACAGGTTCCCTTTAAAGCAATGAGAGATTAAAAAAAAAAAAAGAGCAGGGGGAGAGATGGTTGTAACCAGAAACTTGTGTGCTCTTAAAGGAGATAAAATCTCCTAACCAAAGAAAATTAAAAAAAAAAGTATTTAGAAAAAGTCTTCAATTTGTCCCTACATGTTAAAAGCTAATCATTGTAGTGAGAAAACTGGTGCTGATAAATCAGCCCAAGTTACAGGGGAAATAAGAAAAAAAAGTTTATGTCAAAATGTTCCCCAGAGGTCTTTTTCTGGGGGACAAAATGTGTAAAATAAAGTAATAAAAACACTAACAAAAATAAAATATTATTAAAAAAAAACATCAACAGTCCAAAATTCAATTCTTAGCCCCACCCCCGACAGCTAAAAAACAAAATCTAAAAAGGTCTAAAAAAAAAAGGGGAAATTAAAAAAAATTATTTTGCACCACTTTTGCTAAATGAATTTTAAAAATGTGGAAAACAGATTTTTCTTTTTTATTACTTTTTTTTATTTTCCTATGTTATACTAAAAAAAAAAAAAAAAAAAAAAAAATGTAAAAATTAAATAAAAAATAAAGCCTAACTTTTGGGTCAAAAGGAGAAAAATTAGTAGAATAACCAAGGGCGGAAGGGTTTGCTTCAAACACACAATCCGGGCGCCCCCCGCTTACATTTTTTCCGACTTTAATACGCCCCCAGTTAAAAAAACAGGGATTAGGGGCGTGGCTGACATTCAACACTGAGTCACCCCATGATAACCAAGTGCCGCATGCCACAGCGCACATGAGATACAGAACGTTAGGAAAAATCTTTAAAAAAAAAGGGCACAGACAGCAAAAAGAAATGTAAAAACCCCTTTCCCCGCACTATTTTTTTTTTGCTGGAATTACATTAATAAATTACTGTTTGACTTATACAAATTAATTAACAAAACCCACAGTCCCTTCTTGTTTTTAACCGGGGACTGTTATTATGAAAAAAGTGCCTGGTCGTGAAGTGGGGCAAATGACCCGGTCAGAAACTGGTTAACGACAGATCGTTGGCACCTCTAAGAAATTCATTACCTAAATTGTCTCAGCTGATGGAGACATCCAAGAGCACGTGCCAAAGAGCCACAAAGAGAGCTGATCTCCGTGCATGCCGAGTGACTGTGGTGCATGAAATGTAAGGTCCCAATAAAAACACACCCTGTGTACTGTCATTGGTTTAAAAATCCCTAAGTTCTTGACCCACAAAAGGTGCACTGCTCTCATCGTGACCGTAGAGTAGTTGCAGCTTGTTCACCGTGACCCTAGGAGTTATAGTGGTCCTACAATAGCTGCAGAACCACCCAGCGGCTTATACAGCAATTACTGCGCCAAATATCTAACACAGGCAGTTGAGTTGACATGTCCTTATTATGCCCCAGCGCAGTGGCCCTTTGCATTTCCAGTGGGGGTACAGGTAGTTGCAGTATGGGGACAGATCGTCTCTTCTACATTGTGCTGAGTTATTTTAAAAAAAACACGGACTATGGGTATGGGTCTGCTGTATTCATGAGGGAAGTGCTCCACCAGCCCCTGACAAACTGATATATGCAGACACACAGCATCCCCGTAGTCTTCTGGGGGCGGGAGGCTTCTGTCAGCAGACTCAGAACTTGCATGTCCTGCTTTTTTACCCTTATTTAGCGCAAAAAACATTTTTTTTTTGCCCCTTGGGCTGCCCCATGCAGTGAAAATCACAGATGTGTCATGTGGTGGTCCTGCCCCATTATTGCTAGTCTATGGGCTGACACAGAGGGCTTAATCCAACACCTGTATTGTCCACAGTTTATTCTCACACAAGAGCTCGCATTGTTAGATATTAATATATGGGATATTCCATATATTTTTCCCAAACCGTGATTTAAAAAATATTTATTGTTTTCCAGATCTTTTTCTTAGCCATACATGGAATCGACATCATTCCAAATTTTTTAGAGGTCCTTTGGATTAACACTCGTATCATGGGAAAATAATTTTCAATTCCCCACACCCTTTTTCAAAAACAAAAAAAAAAAAGTGGCAAATCTGGACAAATTCTATATACGCTACCGACTAAACCTTGCTTATATCCGGCCCGGCATGCTTCCCTGCGATACATTCTTCTGTCGCGGGGAGTTATGGCGGACTAAGATAGGATACCATCTGCCTTGATTTACTATTATTATCTACAAGTTTTATGGGCTGTATGACTGTTTTACTGCTTGTTATTAATTTTTTTTTGTTATGTTTTTGGAATTATTTACCTCATTTGTAAAAATATAATAAAAATTTAATTTTTAAAAAAAAAAAAAAAAAAAAAAATCACAGATGTGTAGTAAATGTGTTCTTAGGGCATGTCTCCAGGGGCAGGGGGTTTTGGGTGGGTTTTTTTCACCCGGTTTTTTTTTTCAGCCCGCCTGAAAAACCGGGCAAAAAAATTAGCACAATTGTGCTCTAGGGAAAAAACCCGTGCAGCGCCCCCCACTGCCGGTTTTCCGCCCGGGGGTTTTGTGGGCGGACGGCGACAAAAACATAGCATGCACAATTTCCCCCCCGGTTTTCCAGACAGAAATGTGTCTCAATGGGGGGGGAGGGTGTTCTCGTCATGCGGGAAACCCGCCCCCCCCCCCCCCCCCCCGCGGCCGTGGGGACGGGCGCAAAACTGGTGTAAACGGCCCCTTACAGTACACACATGGACTGCAGCCCTAACACTAATGAAGGTCTCATCATTTCCATATCAATCCTGACAAAAACAACATTTTTTTTTTCTTGACATATTTTAGGCAAGTCCCACAGTATGAAAAAAACACTCAGAAATGCTGTATATATGTTAGTGTTAACTGCAGCTAGGAGTATTGAACTTACTTTGGGGCAAATACTTTCCAGACCATGAGATGGCGGCGGAGTATCATGGCAGCGCAGACGCAGGACAGGAGCTGGAAAGTCACATAAGACACAAAAGTAACAATTAAGAATTCCAGAATACATGATGTTTTAATATAACTTGGCTGAAAAAACCCCCCGCTATAGTCCTGTTAGAAACATTCCTCTAGAGAGAAAAATTTCTTAAGGCTATGTGTTTTTTTTTGGGGGGCATATTTTGCCGCAATTTGGGTGTGCCCAAAAAGACATTCATTATTCACGGCACGTATACGCCCCTGAAAAATTTCGTCACTTCTCTCCCCGCTCGGCGTATTGTGGGGGGGAGAGGAGACATAATCCTAGTTTTCTATGAGAAATTGGATTCCATAATGATGGGAGTATTTGCCCCGTATTTAGACAGTACGCCGCGGATAGGTCCAGTTTAAGCCGGGAAAATACCTTACAGATCAGGGAAGTTGGAGGAAAGGGAAAGCCCTTCTTCTGTAAAAAGCTGTGTGCCCATGAGTATACGCTGCACCCCCGGCAGAATGCAGGCTGCAATAACTGGTGCCTGCATCAGAGTATGAGTGATGAGGGCACCAGAATGAAATGAGAAGCCACCTACAGCCCAGAGAACAAATGCTGTGTATGTCATGTAATCCTTCATACTAAATACTAAACTGTGAGCGGATCCTGAACAGGGAGAGAAGTATAAAAGAGCAAACTCCGCTATTCCGCTAGCAATTTTTTTTTTTAGAATCCACAATTGATTTTGGCATCAAAAAACCTGATCAATGCCAGAGAGTTTGATGACTGGAGTATAACCAACTGAAACATTGCCCCTATCCAGTCAGGGAATGGGCGGTGAAGATTGATCATCTCTGGAGAATGGAATCTGAAACGATTGAAGACCACGGTCTCCTTTACCTGAGGCCATTGGGGTACAATGACTACATGTATGGTGACCCTCACTTTGAACATCAGAAATCCTCTCTCTCCCTCCCTCCACTTATTTCCCTTTTGTAGCTTTCTATCCCAACCTGTTTTCCTCTTCTTGTATTCTTTCCTTCATAAGCGTTACTGTAAAAACGCACAACTTTTCCATACCCATAAAATTAGATTTGCAGTTGGACCTTAGAGAAGAGGACAAAGCTGGTTTGGACCTCTGATGCCCACCACCTCCGGGCAGAGGCTAAAGGGTATTCCCACCATGGACTTTGATGGTTTATCCCATGGATAGGATATGCCATTAAAGTCTGATAGGTGCAGGTCCCAGAGGCAGAACCCGCACCTATCTAGCAAACAGGCCCGCAAAAATGTTGGCTCAAAATGTAGAACCAGTCATGCTAACACAAGACTCTCCATTCTGTTCTATGGGAGTTTGAAATACGGCTGAATACACCGCTCACCTGTACTCTGGTTCGGCTGGAACTCCTATAGAACAGAATAGAGAGTCGTGTGCAATTGTGACTGGTTATAAACTCTGAGCCGACAATTTCAGGGACAGGTGTGGGTCCAGGAAGGTGGGACCCACACCAATCAGGCTCTGATGGCATATCCTATCGATATACCATCAAAGTCTCTATTGACTGAATTGTACTGTGCTTTTATGTACCATGATTTTGTGACACTGTGTACTGTACCACTACCTCTTATACAAATCAGATAGTGAGAAAAATAACTGACCAGACCCTGCAGGCGGATCAAGAAGAACTTTTCACAATATATTAATAATCTAAATCTATGGATTCCTGTGCCTTCTTGGCGTTGACTTCTCCAGTGTAGATGACAATTTATTAGGAATCCAATAAAGCCCGTTTATACCTATCCTGACAATAGAGAGGTCATGGCATAATGTGTAGTGTGGATACAAAACACAGTGGGTTTCCAGTCAGAGAGATCAGATGTCAGCTGTAACATGTAGACCTAAACAATCAGTAGATAGGAGGTACCTGCACTCCTTGGATGAAAAGATACTTGGTGCCGAGCTGAAGCAGAGCTACAGAGAACCTGTTTGGGTCCTCCCTAAGCCTCATCTCCATCATAGGCGTCTCATCATCTTCAGTCTCCCCCTCGCGGCTCTCCTTCTTTCCCTTCTTCCTCCGGACAGTGGGGGCTTCGCACAGGAACGGCCAGAGAAGCAGCAGACAGGATCCGGCTGCCAAGAGAAAAGTGACATGACAAGTTCTGCACAACGATCCTTGTAGTCAGCAGTCTCCATGATATATCCTTCCACATCTAAGCCAAGCGGTTCCTGAAATTCAAAGCGTGATGCTCAATAGCTGGTTTCCCTTTATTAAGTACAGACCATTACCTGAGAACAGGATGTTGGCAGAGAAGGTGTTAGCTGCGACCATCAGAGCTGGGATGATGTTATTAGAGTGTCCATCCTGAAACCCTACAAAAGCCGAATTCCAGTGTATGGCGGGGAAGACTGGCTGATGACCGGTGGAGTAGAAGTTCTGAGAGGCGGCAAGAGACCAGGCAACAACTGCATACCACGGGACACCAAATAAT
This sequence comes from Phyllomedusa bahiana, assembly GCA_025379985.1. NCBI lineage: Eukaryota > Metazoa > Chordata > Amphibia > Anura > Hylidae > Phyllomedusa > Phyllomedusa bahiana. Next base: position 68,232 of record JAODAL010016001.1, on the reverse strand, counting down.
TCTGCAGAAAAACAATGGCACACATGGTCACAAAAGTAACCTAATACATTCAAAGCTTCACTAAATACAACACAGCTCTCTATTTTGCTATGTTCATTGAGACATGGACCAGACAGGATCAGCTAGATTCCACAAGTGGGGTTCCCCACCAACCCACAAAACAAGGGGCTTGTGGAACTCACAGATACAAGTGACAGAATCTCTATTTATTATTAACATTTATTTTAAAGCGCCATTGATTCCATGGCGCTGTACATTTGAGGGGGGTCACATACATGATATGTTGAGTGAGTACAATAATGACAATGAATGACGTATAACTGGTACAGAGGGAGAGAGGACCCTGCCCGCGAAGGCTTACAATCTACAAGGAGGAGGGAAGAGACAGGAGGAGAGGGGCAGACATTTGCCCCATGCTTGGTATCCCAGCTCACGGTCCCCAACCCATCATTAGATGACTAAGGCTCCATGTAGTGTATTAATGAGCACATCTGAGCCAGGGTTTCAGTACTGTTTGCACAATTTGCTGATTTCTAACAAGGAGCTTAATGGCAAAATTCACAACAAGTGTTTGATCAGTGTCATCTGTGTGCTAGACGAACGGCAAGGATACCTGACCTGACTTATGCATAGTGTTCTCCTTGACATTTCCAGAATCATTGGTGGCCATCATTTCTGCTCAGACTGAATTGACTTTTGAATGATCTGATGTGACACTTGGTGGCCTCTTATCTCCTTTAAACTTGCCTGAAGTTGTGTGACATTCATTATCTGATTCCATAGGACATTGTTTACAATGAAGCAGTCATCACTGTGTGATGGAGCCAAAGGACGTCCACTTCTTTGCCTTTCTGTGACTCTTCCAGTCTCTCTGTATCTCTGATACAACTTGCTGAGCTCTAAGCTCAGTGGCCACTTCCATCTGAGAACATCCTGCTTGAAGCATCGCAATTGCAAGGTACTGTTGATCAATTGTAAGATGTTGTCTTGGTCTCATGATGTCAAAATGTGAACAGCAAGAAGAGGAGGACTGTTTAAATCCCAATTCAAACTGATCCCCTAAATTTATTGTGTGATTCAGGGATCAAACACCTGTTGTGAATCTTCCCATTAAGCTCCTCCTTGTTAGAGATCAGCAAATTGTGCAAAAAGTACTGAAACATTGGACATGTGCATCGAAAGGGAAGAGATTGTTTCATTTAGTGCATGTAAAAACATTTTCACTGAATTTCATGTTCATCCAGAGAATTTCAACCAAAAGCCAAATATATCTAACTTTTTGTGAGTAGTATAAATTCTGGCTTACAACTGGCTGGGATGCATCTGTAAAAGCCAGACCTGTTAGAAACATATACCAAAAAAATGCCTATTACTTTACCAACTGGGCAGTGTGCAAATTAGCTCTCCTCCAGACCAGTCTCTGTAGTGCCACCCTATATGTAGCTACCCTGTAAGGGACCCCAGTACCCTTCTCTGTGCTGATTGGGAGCAAGAGCCCCAAAACGTCTGTCTTCGCTTTGCATCCTTAGTCATGTATTAAGGCGCCTAAATGGCTCAGACATTGACCTACAAGGTAGCAACCTAAGGCTATATCTCCACGGCAAGGCAAAACAATCGTATTTTTCACGTTTTAGTATTTTAAAACCGCTGAAAATACGATCGTTCAGGCAGCCCCATAGACAATAATAGAGAAAACGACTTGCAGTGTCCACAGCTGGTCTTTTCCCGCTTATCTTCTGACGCTGGTGTATTATACAAAATGTATAATAAGCCGGCACTTTGAGTTTTTTTCGTCGTCTTCCCATACAATCAAGTATGGCTGACGGCAAAAAAAACATGAACAGGCCGCGGTCTTTGCACAAAATGTGACAAAAGCGATCGTGCATCGGAAAAATATGGTCGACTTTAGGACATTTTTTGTCCCATGCAGTGTAGACAAAGCCTAAAGACAACACTAGATCCAGTTTTTTCTTTTTCCATAGGAGAGCTATTTTCAATAGTTTTACCTATATTTTACCACATATTTTACCACATATTTTACCACATATTTTACCACTTGCAGGTCTCCATGCACCAGACAGGTTTCTTCAATGAGAACTAATCTCCCCCCAAACTGACCAGAAAACCAAAAAGCAGGTTTTTATATTTACACCTGACGTTACATTATGTGGCTACGAGTTTACTTACCAACACCATCACTGTATAGGTTGGTGACATGTCCGTGGATGTGCAAGATGACAAAGGCCTCTAGTAAGAGCAGTAGGAAAGCCGGGGTCAACCTCTCGCTGTGCAGCAATATTAGAACCAGAGTAAGAATAGAAAGGGTGATCACCATGGTGGCAGAGTACACACTACCCAGACCATAGGCCTCAACCGCTGTTCCCTTCTTTCCATCCTCCCCCTCACCTCCGTGCTGAAGGCGGCTCTTCAGGGTGCGCTGCATTTTCCTGTAGATCTGAGGGATCACATGCTGCAGTTCAGCAGCAGAGCCGGGTGCTCCGCGGTAAGTCGTTACTGTGTTGTCCGCATCGGAGACCCGACTCTTCATGTACACCGTTATAGGGTTCCACAAAATTAGAAGAAGGCCCAGTCCAGCGAAGGCATAAATCGCTCTGGGACAAGCCACAAGAGCGAGGTGTGTAAGCTCCCTCAGCTTTGCAAGGCTATCTTCTGTACCTGAGCTCAGTGCCCAGTAACAAGCAATTCCTAAAACAATAAGAGGGAAGCCCCATCGTACATAAAGCACCAGCGGAGAGGAGCTGTTGAGGTTCCCATAATGCTGCAGCCACTTCCTGATGAGGAAGACTATAAATCCGAGACACACAACACAGCAAACGTAGTAGAAGTTCTTCAAGTCAAGGTCCTGGACGCTGGAGAGAGGGGGCAGGAAGGAGGACGGCTGACAGTCCGGAGTCTCTTCCCGGCAATTATGGAAGAGTCCAGATAGGCGAACACAAAACCCAGGGCTGCCAGCAGCCATAGGAGTCGAGAGCCGTCCTTCCTGTATGCTGGGGTCAGGGAAGGTTTCAAGGACTCGCTTCCTAGAGGGGTAAATGTAGGGAGCATTAGTTTGCCATCCCAATGGAGTTTCAGAATGGTCACTGTGAGCAGAGACGTGAGAAGGAAAGGCGCCACGTCCCCTTCTGCCACAACGTAACTATCGGAAAACAGGGAACAGCAGCGGAATAACAGTACAACACAGGGCCCCGATAGTAAAAGATACAAGGGACGCGTCCGCCATCTCATCTGGGGACACTTCCTCGTCCGAAAGCTGAAGCAGAAGCTCATCTGTGAGACAATAGTGGCTGCAGAACAAACCGTTACTAGATTGAGCTCCACCACTGACATCCATACTGCTAGGCCCAGCACGGCAGTGACTGCTATGCTAAAGAGAAGAGGATATCCCAGCAAATACTTGTAAGGCAAAGTCAAGGCTGATCCAGCCTCAGCAATTATGTAACAGATGAAGCAGGAGGTGAGAAGGATGATGCAGCCCACAATCATGTGCAAGGGCTGGAAGCGGGCCCAGGACTCCATGCACACACTCCGGGCTTGGCTCAGGTAGCTCTGGAGTCTGTGTATGATCTTCTGCAGATGAGCTTCCAGCTCTGCCTCTGACTGCCGCTCACGCTGTGACATCAGCTGCTCATACTCCGCTGTCAATGAAGAGGAAAGATCCGCCAGAGCCTTCAGCTTGTCAGCGGGCAGGTCCCCGGCAGCTCGAGAATAGGAGTCCAGATAGCGAGCCACCTGGAAGAGAGAGCAGACTGCAGCTGCAGGAAAACCCATAGACATGTTACAAGTCACACGGATCAGCAGTAGAATCTCCCATCTGGCTGTCTGCTCTTCACAACCTCAAGGGGCTGTGTCTCATATTTGCCAGGCTGTGGAGAGGCGAGTTTCAGCATCTGTGGAACCTACTGGCATACCCCCCATTTTTTTGATCTTGTATAATCACATATCCCCTGATGAACCCTCGTTCCACGCGTCGGAATTTTGAATCTGCATCAGTAAATGAACCTATACCAGTAAGGCTATGTTCACACGGCTTAAAATGGAACGTACCTCGCCCCGTATTTCGCACCGTACTGCGCTAAATACGGAGCGAGATACGTCCCAGTCATTACAGTAATCCGCAGTTCTCATAGAGAACTATGGATTACATCTCCTCTCCCTGCTCGCACAATACGGTGAGCGGGGAGAGACGTGACGCGTCAATTACTCACGGCATATACGCACCGAGAATAATGAATGTCTATGGGGCCGGCGAGCTGCCGGACTCCCAGTCCCCAAGCACACGGCGTAATTGCAGGCGAAATACGTCTCTGTAATTACACCGTGTGAACATAGCCTACAGGTCGTATGTCATGCATCACCAGCTGAAAGTACAGTTAATCGGTGGTTAGGTGATATTGTATATCTTTGTTGTGTGGTGTTTTCCATTGTTTTATAGGGAGGAATCTAGGGATTTCTTTTGAGGGTGAGCCACCTATAGGTGGGGTCGCCCTTGCTAGGGCGAACACTCCGCCTTTTCGAAGGATATAAAAGGGTATATCGTAGGGTTAGTTTCATATGATTTATGAATATTGGATACTTGATCTCGACGCGTTCTGTGGGAGAAACGTGTCGGGATGGTGAATCTGCATCAATACATGAACCTACACCAGTACAGGTCGTATGTCATGCATCACCAGCTGTAAGCACGATTAATCAGTGGTTAGGTGATATTGTACATCTGTTGTGTGGTGTTTTCTATTGTTTTGAGGGTGAGCCACCTATAGGTGGGGCCGCCCTTGTTATGGCGAACACTCCGCTTTTTTGAGGGACGTAAAAGAGTATATCGTAGGGTTAGTTTAGTATGATTTATGAAAATTGGATACCTGACCCCTCGTTTTTCTACAAAATACTCTAGAGATTTATGAGATGTTTGTATACTTCCTCTTGGGTGTTTATTGATATATGATTCGAATTGTCTTTTGAATTTTTGGCTGGTTTCAAGATTTTATGTATATGTAATAAAAGTTATATTTTAGATCGGGTTCTTTGGTAATTCCCTTGCAGTGATTAGTCTTTAACTGAACCCATTTTTGGATTACATTTTTCTGTGATTTCTCTCAGGCTCGTATATCCTGTGTAGGCTGTGAGCAGGTCTACAACACTGACTGACATTTCAGGTCTGCTAGCGCCTATTCCTAGCTTTGCCTGTTAGGCCTCGTTCACACGGCTTATTTGGCCGCGGATTGGCGCTGTAGTGCGCGCCGAAATTGCGCTGCAGTACGGCGCCAATCCGTCGGAGTAATTACGGTAATCCACTGCTCTCATAGAGAACAGTGGATTCCATCGCTCCTCCCCGCTCGGCGAATCCGCCGCGGGGGGAGAAAGTGACATGAACATTATTTACGGCGCCCCGCCCCGCCCCCTTCCCGCCCCTTATTCACAGCGGATTTGTGAGCGCAATCCGGCTCACAAATCCGTCGGGAATAAGCCGTGTGAACACGGCCTTAGAGCGACATCGCTGATGGAGGAGTTGTGAAAAACAAAATGTCACTGTCCTAGCAAGAGGTGTGAGCTACACGAGTTGTATTTGTCATGAGAGAAAGCTGCCAAGATGAACAGGGTCATTTTTTCAAGGTAACACTATTATTTGTGTATTTACATATAAAGTTAACAGTATCAGTTCGCAGTCCTAACAGCACAAAGTTCCTTATCCCTCTCTGGTCAGTGACTATGAAGGGTTAAAGTTTCCCTCAGTAAGCTCCCGTCCTGCTAATATAACACAGCATGGAGTAATGCAACCTACCCAGCCACTTCAACAGAGAGATGTGGTAGGCAACATAGGAAACCATCTGTAAACAAGCAGGATAGATAACTTGCTGTATCTTTGAAATAAAGCAAATTCAGAACAGAACTGTGTCTGATAAGAATGTTTATTTAACTGTGCCTGTATGATAATAGCTAATCAATGAGATGGGTACATCCCTTTTAAGTTTTTTTTTTATATATATATAATACTGATGATCTATCCACAGTATAGACCAGCAATTTGTGGTCAGTAAAGGTCTGACCTCTACTTAGCAGGCTGAAGGGACCCTCCTCTGCTGGACTCAAAATGGCGCACTGATATGGACCGCACAAAGCTGGATACTGTAGTGAAAGGAGCCCCTTAATTCTACTGATCACCAAATTATGCATTAAAGGACCATCTCAAGGAAAAAACGTTTGAGCTGAGAAATTAACTTTTAACGATTGATTAATAAACGAGGGGGGCTATAAATCTAGAGGAGAGCCGATAAGGTAAGTATGGAAGTATTTCCCACCACATATGCTGAAAGTACACACTGAAGGCTGGGGGAACACAGAACACACAGGGGGAACAGAGAACATAGTAACATGGTAATGTTAAAAAAAAAACTAACTCCATCGAGTCCAACCTAATACCCTACTGTACCGAGTTGGAAGCTTAATTTACACAGTGCAACTTACATGCAGTCTTTGTTGCATTTTGCATTGCATTTATTCTCCATTTAGGATTTAGTCTTAGTTATGGTACAGGGGTCCCTCAAAATACAAAATTAATTGGTTTCGGGACAGCCAATATTTTGAAACCATAACTCTATGGAAAATTAATTACTGATTCCAAAACCTCCCCGAAAAAAAATCATCAATAGAATGGAGCATAAAGATTAAAGAAATTAAAGACGATAACTAACACAGATAAAACAAGTACTTCCATAAAACATCAGAAAACACTTTCTATTTTGAGGTTAGCAGCTTTTTTGAGTCTTGTACTTTATACACATTGAATATTGTGCCCTCACCTGGTGTCCAAAGGAGCCGCTCATCATGGCAAATGTGAAGAGCAGTACAGGACATGTAGTATTGCACTGTATGGTAGAGAGGCACTACTAGACCTCCAATCACTGCATGCATCTCACTAATACATGTAAGAGCAGTACAGGACATGTAGTGCCGCACTGTACGGTAGAGAGGCACTACTAGACCGCCAATCACTGCATGTACATCACTAATAGATGTAAGAGCAGTACAGGACATGTAGTACCGCACTGTACTGTAGAGAGGCGCTACTAGACCTCCAATCACTGCATGTACCTCACAAATACATGAAAGATCATTTCAGAACATTTATTACTGGACTGTAATGTAGAGAGGAGCTTCTAGACCGCCAATCACTGCATGCACCTCACTAATACATGTAAGAGCAGTACAGGACATGTAGTACTGGACTGTACTGTAGAGAGGAGCTAATAGACCTTCAATCACCGCATGCACCTCACTAATACATGTAAGAGTAGTACAGGACATGTAGTACCGCACTGTACTGTAGAGAGGAGCTAATAGACCTCCATTCACTGCATGCACCTCACTAATACATAGGTTTTACAAGTAAAATATTCATAATTGGTTGGATCTTCCATCAGTCACATGAGCCGCAGATCAGCAGTGCCTGGGACATTGTATGGGGAGTGTGGTTTCCAGATACAATTTCCCAGGAAAGACCATTGGATGGTGAGAATATTGTATCCTGAGGATGGATGATTATACTTCACAGATGGTTGTACTTGACCAGAGAAGTGTAGGTAAACATGAGCAATAAAAACACTCTACCTGCTGGGCATTGAGATGATAAGCAGTTGTCTTTGAAAGCAGAGCTGATAATTTATCTCCAGGAAACCCAAAGAGGTCATCAATGATAGCGCCCAGGTTACTGTATGGGATGGGAATACCTAGGAGCAGCGACAGACTTGGGACCAGGTTCACCTGGGGAACTGCTACAGGGTCCTAAAAAACAAAACAAATCTCTTTAGAAAATAATTGCTCATGTGACCAATCATAAATATGAGATACAACCGGTGACCATCTATACCCACCTGTACTGTCCTCAAAGAAACATGCACACACCACAGTCACCACAAACACCCCACTGTACCCTGCAAATGCATCAAGGACCATGAGGATTTTTACATATTGCTCAAGTCTCCTTGCTCTGTTTTTTATTCAGAAAACATACGTAAATGTGTGTCCAGACTGAAGAAATACACATCAAGCATTATCCACTGCAGTATATACTGACTGGGATGAAAAATAACGGATGCCAATGAATTACATCAGATGTCATATCTGTCTTTTTATCTGTCATCTCATTGTCTGATCACATGTATGGTTTATTGACACTGGGGGCATTACTGCAGCAATAAAATGTTACATTACAGGGGACAGAATTAAAAAAATCCAGCATACAGGATGTGGCCGATTACACAGCTCATAGGCTAGGCTGCCCTTTATGTTATCCATTGCAGCAATGTCATGGCCATTCCCCACGGTCTTTAAAGAATTAACCCCACTTTATGGAGTCAACACGCCATCACTTCTTGACTTGGGTTCTAACCACCAAGTACATCATGGTCTCAGCCCCCCTGCTGTTCCGGAAACCATGATGAGTCTCCACTGACTATAAAGCGATGGGACTCCACTGACTATAAAGCGATGGGCCTCCTCCACTGACTATAAAGCGATGGGACTCCACTGACAATAAAGCGAGGGGCCTCCACTGAATATAAAGCGAGGGGCCTCCTCCACTGACTATAAAGCGATGGGCCGCCACTGACTATAAAGCGATGGGACTCCACTGACTATAAAGCGATGGGCCTCCACTGACTATAAAGCGATGGGACTCCACTGACTATAAAGCGATGAGTCTCCACTGACTATAAAGCGATGGGCCTCCTCCACTGACTATAAAGCGATGGGCCTCCTCCACTGACTCTCAAGCGATGGTACTCCTCCGCTGAGTATAAGGCGATGGGCCTCCTCCACTGACTATAAAGAGATGGGCCTCCTCCACTGACTATAAAGCGATGGGCCTCCTCCACTGACTATAAAGCGATGGGCCTCCTCCACTGACTATAAAGCGATGGGCCTCCTCCACTGACTATAAAGCGATGGGCCTCCACTGACTATAAAGCGATGGGACTCCACTGACTATAAAGCGATGGGACTCCACTGACTATAAAGCGATGGGACTCCACTGACTATAAAGCGATGGGACTCCACTGACTATAAAGCGATGGGACTCCACTGACTATAAAGCGATGGGACTCCACTGACTATAAAGCGATGGGCCTCCACTGACTATAAAGCGATGAGTCTCCACTGACTATAAAGCGATGGGCCTCCTCCACTGACTATAAAGTGATGGGCCTCCTCCACTGACTATAAAGCGATGGGCCTCCTCCACTGACTATAAAGCGATGGGCCTCCTCCACTGACTATAAAAGCGATTGCCCTCCTCCACGGACTATAAAGCGATGGGCCTCCTCCACTGACTATTAAAGCGATGGGCCTCCACTGACTATAAAGCGATGGGCCTCCACTGACTATAAAGCGATGGGCCTCCTCCACTGACTATAAAGCGATGGGCCTCCACTGACTATAAAGCGATGGGCCTCCACTGACTATAAAGCGATGGGCCTCCACTGACTATAAAGCGATGAGTCTCCACTGACTATAAAGCGATGGGCCTCCTCCACTGACTATAAAGCGATGGTCCTCCTCAAATGACTATAAAGCGATGGGCCGCAACTGACTATAAAGCGGTGGGACTCCACTGACTATAAAGCGATGGGCCTCCTCCACTGACGATAATGCGTTGGTCCTCCTCCACTGACTATAAAGCTATGGGCCTCCTCCACTGACTATAAAGCGATGGGCCTCCACTGACTATAAAGCGATGAGCCTCCACTGACTATAAGGCGATGGGCCTCCACTGACTATAAGGCGATGGGCCGCCACTGACTATAAAGCGATGGGCCTCCTCCACTGACTATACAGTGATGGGCCTCCACTGACTATAAAGCGATGAGACTCCACTGACTATAAAGCGATGGGCCTCCTCAACTGACTAAAAACCGATGGGTCTCCACTGACTATAAAGCGATGGGCCTCCACTGACTATAAAGCGATGGGCCTCCTCCACTGACTATAAAGCGATGGGCCTCTCCACTGACTATAAAGCGATGGGCCTCCACTGACTATAAAGCGATGGGCCTCCACTGACTATAAAGCGATGGGCCTCCACTGACTATAAAGCGATGGGCCTCCACTGACTATAAAGCGATGGGCCTCCACTGACTATAAAGCGATGAGTCTCCACTGACTATAAAGCGATGGGCCTCCTCCACTGACTATAAAGCGATGGGCCTCCTCCACTGACTATAACGCGATGGGCCGCCACTGCCTATACCGCGATGGTCCTCCACTGACTATACAGCGATGGGCCTCCTCCACTGACTATAAAGCGATGGGCCTCCTCCACTGACTATAAAGCGATGGGCCTCCTCCACTGACTATAAAGCGTTGGGCCTCCACTGACTATAAAGCGATGGGCCTCCTCCACTGACTATAAAGCGATGGGCCTCCTCCACTGACTATAAAGCGATGGGTCTCCACTGACTATAAAGCGATGGGCCTCCTCCACTGACTATAAAGCGATGGGCCTCCTCCACTGACTATAAAGCGATGAGCCTCCACTGACTATAAAGCGATGGGCCTCCTCCACTGACTATAAAGCGATGGGCCGCCTCCACTGACTATAAAGCGATGGGCCTCCACTGACTATAAAGCGATGGGCCTCCACTGACTATAAAGCGATGGGCCTCCACTGACTATAAAGCGATGAGTCTCCACTGACTATAAAGCGATGGGCCTCCTCCACTGACTATAAAGCGATGAGCCTCCACTGACTATAAAGCGATGGGCCGCCACTGACTATAAAGCGATGGGCCGCCACTGACTATAAAGCGATGGGCCTCCACATGACTATAAAGCGATGGGCCTCCACTGACTATAAAGCGATGGGCCTCCAACTGACTATAAAGCGATGGGCCTCCACTGACTATAAAGCGATGAGTCTCCACTGACTATAAAGCGATGGGCCTCCTCCACTGACTATAAAGCGATGGGCCTCCTCCACTGACTATAAAGCGATGGGCCGCCACTGACTATAAAGCGATGGGCCTCCACTGACTATAAAGCGATGAGTCTCCACTGACTATAAAGCGATGGGCCTCCTCCACTGACTATAAAGCGATGAGCCTCCACTGACTATAAAGCGATGGGCCGCCACTGACTATAAAGCGATGGGCCTCCACTGACTATAAAGCGATGGGACTCCACTGACTATAAAGCGATGGGACTCCACTGACTATAAAGCGATGGGACTCCACTGACTATAAAGCGATGGGCCTCCACTGACTATAAAGCGATGGGCCTCCACGGACTATAAAGCGATGAGCCTCCACAGACTATAAAGCGATGGGCCTCCTCCACTGACTATAACGAGATGGGCCTCCTCCACTGACTATAAAGCGATGGGCCTCCTCCACTGACTATAAAGCGATGGGCCTCCTCCACTGACTATAAAGCGATGTGCCTCCTCCACCGTCTTTATAGCGATGGTCCTCCTCCTATGACTATAATTCGATGGTCCTCCTCTACTGACTATTAGTTGATGGGGCGCCACTGACTATAAAGTGATGGGCCTCCTCCACTGACTATAAAGCGATGGGCCTCCTCCACTGACTATAAAGCGATGGGCTCCTCCATGACTATAAAGCGATGGGCCTCCTCCACTGACTATAAGCGATGCGCCTCCTCCACTGACTATAAAGCGATGGGCCTCCTCCACTGACTATAAAGCGATGGGCCTCCTCCACTGACTATAAAGCGATGGGCCGCCACTGACTATAAAGCGATGGGCCGCCACTGACTATAAAGCGATGGGCCGCCACTGACTATAAAGCGATGGGCCTCCACTGACTATACAGTGATGGGCCTCCACTGACTATACAGTGATGGGCCTCCACTGACTATAAAGTGATGGGCCGGCACGGACTATAAGGTGATGGGCCGCCACAGACGATAAAGCGATGGGCCTCCACTGACTATAAAGCGATGAGTCTCCACTGACTATACAGAGATGGGCCTCCACTGACTATACAGTGAAGGGCCTCCACAGACTATACAGAGATGGGCCTCCACAGACTATAAAGTGATGTGCCTGAACTGACTATAAGGTGATGGGCCGCCACTGACTATAAGGTGATGGGCCGCCACTGACTATAAAGCGATGGGCCTCCACTGACTATAAAGCGATGAGTCTCCACTGACTATACAGTGATGGGCCTCCACTGACTATACAGTGATGGGCCTCCACTGACTATACAGTGATGGGCCTCCACTGACTATACAGTGATGGGCCTCCACTGACTATAAAGTGATGGGCCTTCACTGACTATAAGGTGATGGGCCTTCACTGACTATAAGGTGATGGGCCTCCACTGACTATAAAGTTTACATATACGCCATCAGTTTACGAGTTAACCACTCTACAAACACTCACCGTCTTTTGATGGCGGGCATTGCAGGTCGCTGTTCTGCAGCAACGCCAAAAGACGTCGCTGCAGATAGAGGGGTTTTGCGGCTCCCAGCGCCGCACTTGCACTAGAAACAGAGCTGTAGTTAACAGCTTCGTTACTAGAGCAGTCTCTGTAAGCGCCGGGTAGTGGAGGAAATCTCTGATCCCTGGCGCTTAACCCTTTGACTGCAGCAGTCAGTGACCGCAGTGCAATCAGAGGGCTTTCCCCTGCTCTGTTGGGTGATCGGGACTCCCAGTGACCCAACAGAGCTCGGGGAATGGCTGCACAGTCAGCTCTGGGGACTTAGAGTAGCCCCAGGGGTGTCTGTGAAAGAAGCCAGCGATCAGGGCAGACTGTGTGCTGCCCTGATCGCTGCCTGTGTCAAACTGACACAGATTATAATGTATTAGTTTATATGAATATACTAATACATTACTAAGTGTAAAAAAGGATAATAGTTACCCCTTAATGGGATTTAAAAAAAGTAAAAAACAAAGTGTAGAAAAAAATAAATTAATAATATTTAATAAAAGTTATTTTGTGTACATTACATACACACAAAAACTACACATATTAGGTATCTACACGACCGTAATAACCTGCAGAAGTCATCCAACTGATAATTTAGTGTGAAATGTGAATGGTGTAATACTGAAATCTGCAGTAATGCATCTGTAAACTTAAACTATGCCCCCAAAAATACAATTTCCCCACATAAAACAAGTCCTCATACAACTGCGTCACTTAAAAGATAAAAAAAAGTTATGACTGTTGATATACAAAGAGGCTAAAATTTAAAACATTTAGTTGGTCATGAAGTACTTCTCAGGCCTGGGGCTTAAAGGGTATCTCAGTATACGAAACTTGATTCCTATAAAGTGTGCGGTACAAAGTAAAAATCTTCAGTATATAGTAATTAAATATTTTCAGCACTAATAGTGTGACAAAATCCATCAATTATACCGGTTTTGGATATATAACTAGTGTTATACTATCACCTTTGTGTAATGACCCTGCAGCTCCCTTTCAAGTTATTTGTCCTAGCTCTAAAAAACACCTTTAAGAAAACCCCCTTAAAGAGGTTTTACCATGATGTAAAATCCCCAGCGCAGGCCACTCGTGACTTATGGCCGTCCACCTCCTTCACTTAGATGGGAGCTTCTGAATATAGCAGAGTGTATGCGCTTGGCTATGTTTAGAAGCTCCCATAAAAGTGAATGGAAAGGACATCATTCACATGCATGGTTGGCTCGCAGCTAGCTGGGGATTTTACATCATGGTAGAACCCCTTTAAGCATTACATAGTTTTCTATAGAAGTAGTTTCAGTAACTTTTCCTAGAGCGGTTTCATTAACAAAACTATGTTACTTTATATCTCTTCCATTGCCATAATGTGAGGAGCTAGCCAGTCTTATGGACAGGATATCCATAGAGAACACAGCACTCTGCTCTTTCCAAATTTCATTGTACTTAGGCAGTTGTAAAAATCTGTGGAAGCAACATTAACCACTCCTAAATCAATATTCTGCAACCTAGCAAAACTCGAACTCCCAGCATGGATTTGTATCCTGTGAGCTGCAGATTTGCACCCCTCGGGAGAGCCACAGGTTGCAGGTCATGGTCTTAAAGCAATACCGTGTGGAGCTGGTCAGCAAATAGTGGGGCCTTGCTGTACAAGAAGAGCGCCGCAGTCACTTCCTTCTCACTGTCTCCTCCATGGTCTCCGGTGTCTGTCATTCCATGGTCTCCAGCCACCACCAGCAGGGTCCTGTCATCCAGGTGCTCTATGAGTGAGCTGTGGGGGAAAATATATATATATTTCTTACCAGAACATCTGCAAAATGTCTTAATCTATGACAAAAACATCTTCTTATTAAATAGCAGCAGTAACAGCTTGGATTAAAATAAGCAGAAAATGAAGTTCTTATACTGACGTGATGACATGATTCATCTGCATGAGTTTCTTGGCAGTCTCAGGATGGTCTGGTCCATGCTTATGCCCACAGTGGTCAACGCCAAGAAAATGAGCGATGACTACATCCCAGTCTCCTCCGTCCACTGTTGAGACAAATCACAGGTTATCTAGGTTAAAAAAAACATTTTAAATACTCATTTAGAGCATCCTGAATTACACACAGTGGAGACCAGAAGGTCCATGCGTTACATGGTCAGTCAAATGATATCTAAGGCGCTGTACAATGCATAGGGTATGTTTACATGGCGTTTTTGGAATTGTTTTGGATCCGAAAATCGCATCCAAAATCGCAATGTTAATGGGATGCAAAGCACATCCAACATGCTTTTGTGTATTTGGCTGCGTTCTGGCTGTAGCAGGATCGCACCATCTAGCTTTAAATAGGGCGCCTGCTGCATCTTTCAGGTTAAGAATTGACTTGTCAATTCTTTGATCGGATCCGTCAGACGCATCAGAAAGATGCATGTAAACAGGCATTGGCGAGCAGACGTCTGAACGCCGATACATGTTTTACATTGAAAGTAATGTAAAACACACTGCACATTGTTAGATGCGTGTTTGGGTCCAAAAGACGGATCCAAACACAACACGCATCTAATAACGTACAGTACAAACCAAAAGTTTGGACACACCTTCTCATTTCAACAGTTTTCTGTATTTTCATGACTATAAAAATTGTAGATTCACACTGAAGGCATCAAAACTATGAACACATGTGGAACTATATACTTAACAAAAAAGTGTGAAACAACTGAAAATATGTCTTATATTCTAGGTTCTTCAAAGTAGCCACCTGAAATGGTTTTCACTTCACAGGTGTGCCCTGTCAGGTTTAATAAGTGGGATTTCTTGCCTTATAAATGGGGTTGGGACCATCAGTTGTGTTGTTCAGAAGTCAGGTGGATACACAGCTGATAGTCCTACTGAATGGACTGTTAGAATTTCTATTATGGCAAGAAAAAAGCAGCTAAGAAAAACGAGTGGCCATCATTACTTTAAGAAATGAAGGTCAGTCAGTCCGAAAAATTGGGGAAACTTTGAAAGTGTCCCCAAGTGCAGTGGCCAAAACCATCAAGCGCTACAAAGAAACTGGCTCCCATGAGGACCGCCCCAGGAAAGGAAGACCAAGAGTCACCTCTGCTGCGGAGGATAAGTTCATCCGAGTCACCAGCCTCAGAAATCGCAGGTTAACAGCAGCTCAGATTAGAGAGCAGGTCAATGCCACACAGAGTTCTAGCAGCAGACACATCTCTACAACAACTGTTAAGAGGAGACTGTGTGCAGCAGCCTTCATGGTAAAATAGCTGCTAGGAAACCACTGCTAAGGACAGGCAACAAGCAGAAGAGACTTGTTTGGGCTAAAGAACAGAAGGAATGGACATTAGACCAGTTGAAATCTGTGCTTTGGTCTGATGAGTCCAAATTTGAGATCTTTAGTTCCAACCACCGTGTCTTTGTGCGAAGCAGAAAAGGTGAACGAATGGACTCTACATGCCTGTTCCCCACCGTGAAGCATGGAGGAGGAGGTGTGATGGTGTGGGGGTGCTTTGCTGGTGACACTGTTGGGGATTTATTCAAAGTTGAAGGAATATTGAACCAGCATGGTTACCACAGCATCTTGCAGTGGCATGCTATTCCATCCGGTTTGCGTTTAGTTGGACCATCATTTATTTTTCAATAGGACAATGACCCCAAACACACCTCCAGACTGTGTAAGGGCTATTTGACCAAGAAGGAGAGTGATGGGGTGCTACGCCAGATGACCTGGCCTCCACAGTCACCAGACCTGAACCCAATCGAGATAGCTTGGGGTGAGATGGAACGGAGAGTGAAGGCAAAAGGGCCAACAAGTGCTAAGCATCTCTGGGAACTCCTTCAAGATTGTTGGAAGACCATTTCGGGTTGACTACCTCATGCAAGCTCTCAAGAGAATGCCAAGAGTGTGCAAAGCAGTAATCAGAGCAAAAGGTGGCTACTTTGAAGAACCTAGAATATAAGACATATTTTCAGTTGTTTCACACTTTTTTGTTAAAGGGGTTTTATCATTTCATTAAATGGTCTTCAGAATCAGGGGACAGTGAAAACAAGCAACTTTGCAATTAGATGTCATTAGCAAAGCTGTCTTGTTCTCACAGTATTCCTTAGCGTCTGTTTCTGTAAACATACTTCTCCAGTCCTGGTCAGATCCCTCCTCCTGGCATTTCATTAGCTGAGGGCTCTAATAATTTACATTCTGTTCGCCCCCGGACAGCTGTATTCACATTCACGGAGCTTGCATTCCTGCCTCTCACTCAGAATTAGGGGCCGTGAACAATTTCACTCTATACAGTTAGCTGCCTCCTCATTGACACTGCAGCTGTCTCTATAATCTGAAAACAGGAGAATTGTGCCTGGTGCCTTAATGCTCCTGCGTGTAAGGGATCGAAAAAAATTTCACTCTATACAGCTAAGTGCTCCTCATTGACACTGCAGCTGTCTCTATAATCAGAAAACAGCATTATAGTGCCACAGTGCCTTAATGCTCCTGCGTGTTGGTGCCTTAAGTAAACATGAAGGGAGACGGATCTGTGCTGGATTCAACTGTAGCAACCATCCAGCTGTGAGAGATCAGTACTGAGTTCATGGAAGACTGTTTAGACTGAATGCAGGTATGTTAACAGCTCTTACAAAAAATAAGACTGCACAGTGAGAGGACAGTGACATGTGGAGGGAGGGGGGGGGGGGGGGCCTAGAGCCACACTGGAGCCAGCATGAACAGTGAAGGGGGGATGATGTCATCCCTTTTCAGTTAAGAAGCGCCCAGCAGGGAGAGGAAGAAACGCCCCTGAATTTCAGGAAATGAGAGGATCAAGCTTCAAGAGAACAGCCCAACTGATGAAGCTATACATCCCCTTAAAGGGAACCTTTATGCCCCCCCTTGCTGAGGGCAGCACAAGCCAGTGTCAGACCTGCTGTTCCCAGCACTGTGCCCCCTTATTCTGTAAGATGCAGCAGTTTTAGAGCATTTACCCCTCAAATCTTATTCATGAGCAGGTGTTAGCTCCACCCACCAAAGGCTAGCTCCACCCACTAACAGTTATTCCCATTTTTCTACCTATTCAAAGTAATAGGTTTGTCAGTTGAGGTGGGCGGGGCTAGCCTCCGATTGGCCGGGTTTGAAAAAAACTAACACTGATGAACTCTTCGAATGACTCTTCTGGCTGAAAACTGCAGATTTGAGCCTTAAATACACGAAAACTACAGCATCTTACAGAATAAGGGACACAGTGCTGGAAACAGCAGGTCTGACACTACCTTGTTCTGGCCTCAGCAAGGGGGACATAATCTATGTGACAGGTTCTCTTTAAAGAATATAATTCCACATGTGATAATTCATAGTTTTGATGCCTTCAGTGTGAATCTCCAATTTTTTGGGGGGTATTTCAAAAAAGCTTTATTAAAACAATGCATATAAGAGACAACAGTAATACGTCAATTGAGAATATACATTCTACTGAGAGAAAAAAAAAAAAAAAGAGTATCAATAATCAAGAGACATCACATGTCAAGTAAGCTTGAAGGTTACAGATACATTGGTATGTCCATCAGGTATCACAGCTAGCTACGATCAGGAATATAGCTAATGAGTTCGTAATCCTGTGAAGCAATCATAGCATGACGAAAGAGGTATTGATGTTAAAGGGGTGTTATCGTTTCATTAAATGGTATTCAGAATAAGGGGACAGTGAAAACAAGCAACTTTGCAATTGGATGTCATTAGCAAAGCTGCCTTGTTCTCACAGTGTCCCTTATCTTGTGTTTTTATTTACACTGATATCCAGTGTGGGTCTAATCCCTCCTCCTTGCAATTCACTAGCTGAGATCTCATTACATTCTGTACAGCCCCTGGGTCGATTCACGGAGCTGCGTGTCTGACTCAGAGTTAGGGGCCGTAGCATTTTCTGTTTCCACACCTAGCAGAAACAGACTGCAGCAGATTGTACAATGAGAAAACATGACAGTTTTGACCCTGTGCCTAACTCTCCTGCATACACGCAATCTGTGCTGTTCTTAGAAAGCTGTAATACATCTCCAGCTGTGAGAAAATCAGTGCTCAGATTAGTTTGAATGCAGCCTGTGGTATGTATACAGCTCTTATAAAATAAGACTGATAGGGAGAGACACAGTGATATGTGGACTCAGAGGGGAGGGGGGGGGAGTCTCAGGCCAGCAGTGAAGAGGGGAAGATGTCATCCAGCTGGGAGGGGAAGAAACGCCCCTGCATTCACAGAGTTGAGAAGCTAAGAGAAGTGTGAATCAGCCGAAGTAAGGAAGCGATACATCCCCTTTAAGTACAGTCATGGCCAAAAGTTTTGAGAATGACACAAATATGATATTTTCACTTGATCTGTTGCCCTCTGGTTTTTCTGTGTGTTTGTCAGATGTTTTTATCACATACAGAAATACAAGTGCAATCATATTATGATTAACAAAAGTTTTTATTGACAGTTAGAATGAATTAATGCAGCAAGTCAATATTTGCAGTGTTGACCCTTCGTCTTCAGGACCTCTGCAGTTCTCCCTGGCATGCTCTCAATCAACTTCTGGACCAAATCCGGGACTGTTTAGCCGTCCATTCTTGCACAATAAAATGCTTGCATTTTGTTCACAATTTGTTGTTTTTTGTTTGTCCACCCGTCTCTTGATGATTGACCACAAGTTCTCAATGGGATTAAGATCTGGGGAGTTTCCAGGCCATGGACCAAAATCTCTATGTTTTGTTTCCCTGAGCCATTTTTGTTATCACCTTTGCTTTATGGCAAGGTGCTCCATCATGCTGGAAAAAGGCATTGTTTGATCACCAAAAATGCTCTTGGACGGTTGGGGGAAGTTCTCTTGGAGGACATTCTGGTACCATTCTTTATTCATGGATGTGGTTTTTAGGCAAGACTGTTAGAGAGCCGATTCCCTTGGCTGAGAAGCAACCCCACACATGAATGGTTTCTTCTGGGTGGCATGAGACAAGACTGGTGGTATCGCTCACCTTGTTTTCTCCGAACAAGCTGTTTTCCAGATGTTCCAAACATTCGGAAAGGGGGTTCATCAGAAAAATGACTTTACCCCAGTCCCCAGCAGTCCACTCCCTGTACCTTTGGCAAAATATCAGTCTGTCCCTGATGTTTTTTTCTGGAGAGAATGTGGCTTCCTTGCTGCCCCTCCTTTACACCAGGCCTTGCTCCATGAGTCCTCCGCCTCACAGGCAAAGCAGATGCACTCACACACTGCCTGCCTGCCATTCATGAGCAAGCTCTGCACTGCTGGTATCGCCGATTCCGAAGCTGAAACATTTAAAGGGCGGTCCTGTCACTTGCTGGTCTTTCTTGGGCGCCCTGAAGCCTTTTTGGCAACAATGGAACCTCTCTCTTGAATTCCTTGATGATGCGATAGATTGTTGACTGAGGTGCAATTTTTTCTAGCGCAATACTCTTCCCTGTTAGCCAGTTTTGTGCAGTTCAATGATGACTGCACGTGTTTCTTTAGAGATAACCATGGTTACAGAAGAGAAACAATGATGGGCCAAGCACCAGCCTCCTTTTAAAGTGTCCAGTGGTGTGATTCTTACTTAATCATGACAGATTGATCTCCAGCCCTGTCCTCATCAACCCCCCCAACCTGTGTTAATGGAGCAATCACTGAAAAAAATGTTAGCTTTCTCCTTTTTAAAGGCAGGCCTGCAATGAAGTTGAAAATGTGTTTTTTGGGGGAAAAATTTTTCATTTTTTGGCAAAAATTTGATTTGCAATTAATTGTTTTTAAGTGATCCTTTTATAACTTTTCTGGAGTATATGCAAATTGCCTTAAAAAACCCCCCTGATGCAGAAGACTTTGAAAAAATTAAATTTGTATCATTCTAAAAATTTTGGGCCATAAATGAACTGTTGGTATTTTCAATTTTAAATAAAAAGAACAGTAAAAACAGACAAAAGAAAGTAAATCAACAAGAGGTATTAAAATCCCATCAATTTTAAAATTCCCAATAAACCGAGTGAGGTTATAGGAGCCCCAACCCGCCGAATTGTGGGGGTAGCATATAAATTTACCAATGAGACCGCCCCAATTTAAGTTTAAAAGAGGCATATCCCAAAATCACGGACCTAGTTCCAGGGAGCCTGAGCGCGGCCCCCCCCATCCCCCCTCTTAAACGCATCAGCCCCGGGGAAATACCACCCAACCCCCCCCAAAACTCTTCCCCATCCCGGGTTTCCTAACGTCTGCTCCCACCCCCCCTTATTTCCTCCATATGCAGGTATAAAATTCTCCTTAAACCAGCCCGGGCCATCGGGGGAAACTTTGTCGAGTCCCAAATTTCCCGGGGAATCAGGGTTTTGCCTGTTTGCAGCAAAAAATATTAACGGGTTTCCCCTTCAAAGATCTCAGGCTTAGGGTAGGTTGAAAAAGCAAAAGGCCCTGCAGGAAAATTCTGCATTTGTTTACCCCCGTGATAGCCCCAAAATAAGGTCAAGTACCCTTTCCAAAAAAGGGCTAAAAGGCCTCACAGCTGCCACCAATATGGGTCATCTTTCCCCGTCCCCCTTTCCCACACCCCCAACAGGACCCGGGAAACCCCCCGGGTTGATTGAAAGGGGAAGCAACTTGGGTTCCCCTATCCCCAACCCGGGATAGCACTTTGTAATTGATTTCTTGAAACCTACAAGAGACTGGGGCCCTTTGTTAGACAATGAAAAAGTTTTTAACCATTCTTCCTCAGTAAAAAAGCAGTTTATTTCCTGTTTTCCCAGTTGAGTTGGGACTGTGGGTTTTGGATTTTTTAATTTAAAAAAGCGGGGGGGTTTTTGGTCGGTGGCTTTTTTACCTGAGCCCCAATGCCCAAAACAAGTTAGGCGGGCAGTTAGCTTTTTAAACTAACTTTTTTTGGGTGACAAAAGAATGCGTACGGGTAGGAATTGCGCCAAGTATTTGGGACGTTTGGGGGGTGTGGGGCACACATCATCGTATTTTAAAAGGGAAAGGGACGGGACCCCAAAATCTTTAAAGCAAAACCCATTTACTGCTTTGTCTTAAACGCCATTTTGCAGGCAATTTGAAGGGGATTTAAACCCCCGGAAGCCCCAAAGATTGGTATAAAGGGGGCCCCCCCGGGGGTACACCCCAATATTTTTCCTTCCCCGTAAAAGGCCCGGAACCCCAACAGCGAAAATCTAAATAACTAGAGGCATCTCTGATACTTTTTTTAAAGGGCATGAAGTGGCTCAGAAAGGTAGGGTGGAGACCCCAACCTTGCATATCCGCCCCCTTAAATCTGAATCCCTTTTGGGAGGTGGGGCCCATAAAAACCCAATAAACCTATTCTAGTGGCATTAGCCCCCCTGATAAAAAATTTAAAAAAGGTTTGGAAAGGCGCAAAGCCCCCTTTTTTTCCTTACGGGGAATTTCCCTTTGAAAATTCTGGGTTTCTCTTGTTGTCCCCAAAAAAGCCCGAAATGCCCCCCATTGGGTTCCCGGGGAAAAAATGAGTTGGGTAATTTAATCGGGATTTTTCTGGAATAAGTTACAAAAAGATGCGGGCAGGATTTCAATTTTAAAATAAAAAATTTTAACCCTTCCTATCCACGAGAAGTCTTTTCTTCCATCAGACAAACCCCCTTTTAAAATTTTTCAGCAAGATGCAAAATTTAAGTAAAAAAATTTTGGGTTATAGTTGCTCGCAATAAAAACCCCCTAAATAAGTGAAAGATTAAACCCCCCAAAGGGGGAAAGGGGAAACGGGGGTTTCCAAAGAGGTACTACCTGGGGTGTAGGGTAAAAATTTTACCCCATTTTTTTTTGGGAAATAGTTCACCTTAAAATTGCTAAGCTTTCCGTAGAGATTTAGGAGATCCATCAGAGGGCACAGCGAGGTCCCAGGTTCAGTGATATATAATAGCAGATCATCCGCAAATGCTGCGCACTTATGGTACTCAGTTCCCACTTTGATACCCTTAATCTCCCCTGTCCCCCTGATGGACTGTAAAAGATATTCCATGGAAACAACATAGAGGAGTGGGGAAAGGGGAAATCCCTGCCTCGTGGCAGTATTAATGCAGAACGGGGCAAAGAGGGCCCCACTGATTTTAATCTGCACCATTGGCGATTTGTATAGAGCAAATATTTTTTGAAGCATTCCCGTGCCCAGACCAGCGTTCGACAAGGCCGATCTCATAAAGTGCCAATCTACCCTGTCGAATGCTTTTTCCGCGTCAAGCGAAAGTAGCATTGCGGGAGTGCGTGATTTCTGCACATGGTGGATGAGGGAAAACGACTTCAATGTGTTGTCTCGCGCCTCTCTTCCCACCACGAACCCTACCTGGTCAGTGTGTATCAAGTCCGGCAAGATAGAATTTAATCTGAGCTCAAGTATTTTCGCATATATTTTGGTGTCTAGGTTTAGCTGTGATATGGGTCTTTTGCTGGGACAGGCCTGGGGGGTCCTTCCCAGGTTTCAGGATCTTGGTGATATGGGCCTGTAGGAAAGCGGGGGGGAACGGCTGTGTGGGTGACACAGTGTTAAAAGAGGTCAGCATTGGCTCTGACAATTTGTCCCTTAGAAGTTTATAGAATTTGGCTGCAAAGCCATCTGGGCCTGGGCTTTTTCCCGAGGGTAAGGCTGATATTGCCTCGGCCAACTCACTTTGTGTAAATGGATCTTCCAGCACCCCATAATCTGATAGGGTCAATTTCCGGAAGGGAGGCCGAGGTCAGAAATGCATCTAGGTCAGCTTGTGAAGGGGTACTATTTCGAGCAGAGACAGCAGGAGGCAAGTTATAGAGGGCTTTATAATGATCATGGAAGCTATTCAGTATGTCTGATGTTTGATTAACGATTCTCCCTTGTTTGATAGCAGGGACGTATAGGGAGGCCCTCTTGTCCCTCAATGCCCTTGCTAGTAGCCTGCTCGGCCTGTTCCCCCAGATATAGTATGAACCCGCACAAAGCTGCCTGAATCTAGCATTCTTTCTCTCTAGTAGCCGGAGGATCTCATGCTTAGTGTGCATCAGTTCCTGGAGGGCAGTCTCTGCCAGAGTGTTTTTATGAGCCGTCTCCAGCTGTGTAAGTTTTGTCAGCAGAGAAGACAGTTTCGCCGCCGCCTCCCTCTTTAACCCCTTAAGGACCCAGCCGTTTGACCTTCCTGACACAGCCCTATTTTTTAAATCTGACATGAGTCAATTTATGTGAGAATAACTTTTTGACACTTTTACCTATCCATGTGATTCAGAGATTGTTTTCCCGTGACACATTGTGCTTTAAGTTAGTAAGAATTTTTTATCCATACAATCCTTGTTTGTTTGTGAAAAATATCAAAATTTCATGAAATTTGGAAAAATTTGCGATTTTGAAAGTTGCAAAATTTCTGCGTGCAAGACAGATAATTATTCACCACAAAATAGTTTATAACTAGCATCTACCATATGTCCACTATAGGTTGGCATCATTTTTTAAATGTCTTTTTTTTTTTTTTACGACATTAGAGGGCTTAGAAATTTAGTAGTAATTTCTCACATTTTCAAGAAAATTTGCAATATACATTTTTTTAGGGACCAGCCCAGTTCTGACGTGGCTTTGAGGGGCCTGCATGTTAGATACCCCCATAAGTGACGCCATCTGAGAAACTAGACCCCTTAACGTATTTACAACACTATTTAGGAAGTTTGATAACCCTTCAGATATTTCACAGAAATTAAAGCAAAGTGGAGGTGAAATTTCAAAATTTCACTTTTTTTTGCAGATTTTCAATATTTATCCATTATTCACTGGAATACGGTAAATGTGACTAGGTAAATGCAACTTAATATCAATTCCCCCAGGTCTGCCGTTTTTACAGATATCCCATATGTGGCCCTAGTGCATTATTTGGAGCACCTACTATACTCTGGGGTCTCATTTTCAATACGATTTTATTTAGGCACCATTTCAGGTTTGGGGACACCCTAAGGTGCTAAAACTTAATAAACACCCCTAAATAGACCGCATATTGGAAACTACACCCCTTAATGAATATATCCAGGGGTGCATTGAATATATAGACCCCACAGGTGATTCAAATTTTTTTTAGCATAAGGCTGTGAAAATTAAAACATTTTTTTTTCAATAATCTGCAATTTTAGCTTAAAATTTTCGTATATACAAGGAATCCTGGGAAAAAGAACCCTAAAACTTTGTTAAGCAATTTCTTCCAAGTTCGGCAATACCCTACATGTGGGTGTAAACTGCTGTTTGGGTGCATGGCAGGGCGTATAAGGGAGGGAGCGCTATTTGGCTTTTGGAACGCAGATTTGGTGGGGCCCCTGTCGCATTTGCAAAGCCCCCAAAGTATAAGAACAGGCGAAACCATCCAGAAGTCGCCCCATTTTGGATTCAACACCCATCAGCGATCTCATCTAGGAGTGTACTGTGCATTTTGGATGCACAGGTGTTCCATAGCTTTTTTTAGCATTGGGCAATGAAAATGGGGGAAAAACGCAGTTCGGTCATTGTTGTTTGAGTTTCAATTTTACAGCATTCGCCGTGCAGTGTAAATGATGTGATAACTTTACTATGGGGGTCGTTACAATTACAATGATATAGATTTTATATAGTTTTTTCTGTTTTATTACTTTTACACAGTAGAAATACGTCTATAAAAAATTGCGTTTTTATGTTGTCCTATTCTGACAGCCATAACTTTTTTATTTTGCTGTGTGCAGAGCTGTGTATGGGCTTGTTTTTTGCGGGATGAGTTGAAGTTTTTTATTGGTACCATTATGGGGTGTCCGCGTCCGCGCCGTAAATAATGTGCATGTCACTTTCTCCCCCCGCGGCGGATTTGCCGAGCGGGGAGGAGCGACGGAATCCACTGTTCTCTATGAGAGCAGTGGATTACCGTAATGACTCCGACGGATTGGCGCCGTATTGAAGCGCAAATCCGGCGCGGAATACGGCGCCAATCCGTCGGCAAATAAGCCGTGTGAACGGGGCCTTAAGGTTACATAGTAGTTCAACAGTTATTTAGGAGCACAAGATATTAACAGTTAGTGGCTGGGATTCATTTTTCTTTTTTTTTTTTCAAACCATAACACATTTGGCCTATTGAACATTACAACTTTGTCTATGAGTCCTTTCCAAGCGATATTATAAGAGTTAGAGATGTATAGACTGATTAAGACAGATAGTTATCCAACACAAAACTAAACATCAAAACCTGTTAACTAGCAGCTGTCGCACAGGCACTTTTCCTTCTCTAGTGTGAGCGGCATTCCCCTGATTTGGGTGGTGGTGTACACTCCCCTATGTGGTATTCAGTGGCCTCCCCTAAAATGACGTTCCGGCCGGTGACGTCTGAGGCAAATGGTCTATGATCCCTCCGATTATAACGTTTTGGAGGCAGTTACTCCTGTGCATGGGTTATTTCTAACCAGTGTGGGTGATCCCCAGGGCTCCTATGGCTGCGATCTGCTGAGCCTGTTTAAGCTATCTCAATCCAGCCTATATGAGATGTGAGATGTCTACAAGGAAGAGGTCGGTGGGCTCCAGGTTTCTGGCTGTCCAGTGGCATCTAAGTCACCTATAGGGTCGTTCCCAGCCATTTGTCGCTGCAGGAACCACGTAGTATTACCAAAACATCTGTGTAGGGCTTGCTTTGTTGATAATGAAAGGGTATTGATAACTGGGCCCCATATCTGGAAAAATTTTCTCGTCCTTTTTTCCTTTTGTTGCGCGGCCTCTACTCAATCCATCCTCAGCAGGAAATGACACTTCTCCAGGAATAGATCCATATTTGGCCCTCAGGTTGGAGCCATCTGTGGAGAATGGCTTTCCGAGCCACTGCTGCTAAAATATAGAGCAGATGTAATCTCCTGCCACTGATGTGGTCCGCTCCCTCTACATGTCCAAATTGCGCCCAGGAAGCCGACGGTTCGAAAGTCGGCAGTCCTATTTGTTTACTGTAAGTTGCAATATTCTGCCAGTACGTTTGAGCCACCGGACACTCCCAAAGGCAGTGGTATAGGTCTGCCTTAGGCGAGGCACATCTAAGCATGTATCTGAGTTGTAAAATTCCCCATTCTAAAACCTCTGATCGGGGTAAGATATGCATTATGCATAATTTTAAGCTGCATCTCTATGTATCTAGCCGAGGGGAGATACTTATGTGCCATGGATATGCTGTTTAAGATGAGGGTCGGCTGCAATGCTGGGTCTTTTTCCGCCCATTTCTTTAGTTGTGTGCAAAGCGCGGTATGGTCCCCGATATTCTGTAAATATTTATATGCAGTGGACAGTAGTGCCTTTCTGGTAGGTGGTCTAAGTAGGGCATCCCCGAATGTGGAGTCCCAGTCCCTGTTTGTCATTAAGCCCAATATTTCCCTGCAATAGCTGGTGGCCTTGATCGCTTTTTATTCCATTTTATGTGCTGCGGGATGAACAATAATCTTAATTCTGTGATTGTTTTTTTGTTTTGTTTTTTACGGCGTTCACCGTACGGGTTAATTAACATGACAGATTTATAGGGCAGGTCGTTACGCACGCGGCGATACCAAATATGGGTACTTTATTTATTTTTGATCTTTTTTGGGGCGATTGGCGTTTGTAAAGGGGAAAAGGGCGCTGTACATATTTTTATTTTACTTTTCGTGTTTGTGTTTTACTTGTTTTTCACTTTTTTTTTTACTTTTTTTCACTTTTTCACATTTTTATTTTACTTTTCCCCATAGGGGATTTGAATGAGAGATCTTTAGATCTCTCATTCAATAGGAATCAGTGCATAGCTTGTTGCTATGACTGGTTCCTATGACAACTGTCAGTCACGATGCCGGGACATGCCCACAGGGCACGGCCGGGCATCGTGACGTCACAGACAACCCGGAAGGCATTCTCTGCCCTCCGTGCTGTCTGTCAGAGGGCAGGAGCTGCACGGATCGCCCGATCCGTGCGCTGCTGCCGCCGACAGAGACGCAGGAGGAGCGATCTCCTCCTGCGTCTCTCTTAGTTATTGCGACCCGATGGTCGCGATAATTAAGGGGTTAACAGCCCCCTGCCCCCCCCCCCCTGGGGTCCGGGCCGACTCTGCGGGATGTCAGCTGTAATATACAGCTGACACCCCGCGCCGATCGCAGCAAACTCTGCTTTAAGAGTTCGCGCGATCCTCAGAGGTATCCATACTCCAGGTGCGTGAACCCCCAAACGACCTGGACGTATGGCTACGTCTAAGGTCGTTAAGGGGTTAACCTTGCCCCATGCCAAATTAAAACACCACGAAGCGTACATTTTAGTGCTTTCCACTTGAGCTGCGGTGAAGTAGGATCTGTGGAGTGGTCTCTCAGGAAGTGCTCAAGTGTCTAAATTTAAACCCCAAAAAAAACGAGTCTTTAATAGGTCCCTTAAGTCCAGTTAAATGTTTTTGAAAAAAACTATCCAAAAGACCCATCCCACAGGGATGGGGGGGATCGGACAACAAAATGTTTACAATTGAGTGACCTAACTTTGGGGGAGAAGGACATGTTGCACCCAATAAATCCAACCAAACTAACTGGGTTGGGGGTGTGAATAAAGGGGTTAATCTGGGGCTTGGAGACAATGCCCCAGGCTCGCGATTTGCAACTATTAAAGCTTTTATTTTTATTCAATTTATTTAAGGGCACTAAGAGTGTCCCTCATGTATCCTTTCCCGGGATTAAGTGCTATTTTTGAAATCTCCACAAGATAATTCTACCTTCTGCGATGGGTTTAAGGTCATCAAAACCCCAAAAAAAAGGGAAATGTCCCTGTTTGGGGGGGCATAAATGTTGCTATGGTGAAGAGATCCCAAATTTTTGCATTAGAAAAGTGTCCCCTCCACTGGGTCTGTTTTGGGGACTTTTAAAATGTCCCGGGGAATTTTTTTGTAAAAAAAGAGGCCCCCCCTTTTAGTTTGCCATCGGGGTTGCGCTGGGGCACCAAGGGGAAAGACTTTTTTCTATATGCTTCCAATTCCTTCATGGGGTCTTTCCTAAACAGGGATTTGCACCTCCGTTTAGAAAGCTGTATAAATTTGGGGGACCTTCTCCTGGGATATTAACCCCCTTGACTTTTAAAGGACGATTGGAACCTATCATGGCCCAGAATAAAAGAAGCAGGAAAGTAAAAGGGGTCAACAAAGCACACCCCCCCCCCACCCGGCTATACATCACCTCTTTGACAAACATTGTATGACAAAAACCAATAAACAGCTAACCAAACAGGCTGGGCAAAAGAAAATACTAAACTTTTTTACATAGCTCCTGCACCGCGAGCACATAGTCTCACTTTTTGCAACCTAGGGGGGGAAGAAACAATAAACCCCAAAATTATAAATGAATCCGACTAGGGACCTTTTAGAGGGTCCGTGGGGCCTAACTAAAACAAGGCATTTTTCAAGTACTTAATATATCAAACACTAAAAATTTTCATCGTCGCCCCCAAGGTGAGCTTCAATCAGCACCCCCCCGCCGAACCGGACCTACCGACTCCCTGTAGGTGACGCTTTGAGTCGTGTAGGGGACTTCTCTTTGACGCTCCATCAATTCCCCCCAGGCCATAACAACCTTGACCCTTAAGGGGCTGCTCTTGGGGGGGAAAGATATCCCCCAATCCTGTTTGAAAGGAGGAACCAATTTGGAGATCATAAGTTACATTGCCCATAAACATTTCCCAACCGGGGGGGACCGCTTTGGTAATTTCAAGGCGACAAAATTTTGGGAGATCTGAAAGGGTCCGAACCCCCATGCATCGCTGATACTTGGAGGGGGAAAGGTACCCCACCTGATTGGATCGTCTTTTTTGCAATAAAAGGGGTTTAAAGGCCCCCCAGTGCTGATCGAGGGGCCCGGGGACCCTGAAGGTCTGAAATATCGCCATCTGGCTCCTTCAGTGAAAATCGGACTCCTCCCTGCCATGATTTTCTTTAAAGCGTGTAAAGAACCGGCAAATAACACCCTTGGGTTAGAGGGTTTGGACTAGGAACCAAAGCCCTGTGTGCTCTTCCAATTCTATGGGCGAATCACCAATTTCCCTCCCAAATTTTTTGAAAAGTCTCGTAAGGACTGTACCAGATCTTGAATTTCACATTCAGGGAAACCCCCACCCTAATATTATTCCCGCTTCCCGTTTTCAATCATTTAAATTTTCACTAGGGTTTGGCATAAGTTTGTTTACTTGCCTAAGCTTCAAGTCGGAGAGCGATTTTTTGTGTAGTACTTTGGGGCCTTTCCAATGCTTGTACTTTGGTCTGGTTGGACATTATGCAGATCCTGCTTCCATGCACTCTTAAGGTCTTTTGCCAGGTCTGCCAGGTCACTCTTGGTGGGTAGGAGGGTCAGGAGAGCTTGTAGTTCAGTGGACCTCGGGAGCGCGGGAAGTGCTTTGCCCCCTAGCGCTAGCAGAGCTCTATCAGCCATGGGGGATGGTCGCCCTAATCCTGAAAGTCACTGAGGGAGCGTTCATGCTGACTGACATGGGAGACATCACTTTCAGCGCTCCTGGTGTCTGCTGGATTCATAAGGTTCTCCCCTCCTGTCACTTCCACAAACAGGTCAGCTAGAGAGTCCTGAGAGCCCTGTCCAGGGCTGTGTTGAGGGGCCATATGAGCCGCCGCCATTTTGTGAGGGCTGGCAGGTGACTGGAGGGGGGATGGTGCATTGCATGGGGGAGTATGGATCAGGGCCACCACATGCTGTTGCTGGGGGTCTGTGTACTCCATTGTATTGAGGGAGCTCTGTCTGCTCACCGGAGATAGTCTCTCTGTAAGGGGAGACTTCTTTCTGCCCCTTTGATCTGCAGGACGTGCTGGAGCCTGCGGTGAGCACTGTGTGCTCTCTGGTGATGTCTCCCCCGCCCCCGCACCGTCACAGGAGTCGGCTCTCCAGGGATGTCTGCGCGGCGTGCCTCACCTCCTGCTGCCGTTGCCCGGGTCTTTTCCAGCTGCTGCTGGGTCCTGGTGGAGTGGTTCGGCTGTTGCTTAGCCCGCCGCTGCTCAGACTCTCCCCCTCCTGCTGCCGCGCGACGTGCCGAGCGCGCGCACAGAGCTCCACGCTCAGTGAGGGAAGATGGCGCCCGCTCCGGCGAGGAGGCCTCCGAGGCCGGGGCCGACTCCAAGTCAGCCAGAGGTGAGAAATAGTTGCTGATCGCCACACTAGAGTCACGAACGTCCGCTGTCCCCTTCTGCAGCTTTCTGGCTCTCCTCGGGTTCATTTTGGGATAGTTCTGGGTCTTTAATGCTGCGGTCCACACGGAGCTCCTCCACAACACGTCTGCTCCCTTCACATGCTAAACCACGCCCCCAAATCTACAATTTTTATAGTCATGAAAACTCTTGAAATAAGAAGGTATGTCCAAACTTTTGGTCTGTACTGTATGTTCACATAGACAGAACACTTCGTGTGAACATACTCTTATTTTTTGTGCTGTTGCTGTAGGGGAATCAGACACCTGTTTATTATTAGGGGAGCATTCTACCAAAAGTAGTCAAACCCAATAAATGAAGTCTGGAAATCACCGGCTCCTATTATCCAAAGACCAGTGATGACTGTACATCCTTAAAGGGACACTTACACCAGAAAGGGATATTTTTCTTAAAAATATTCATGGAAAATATACATATTTTTGGAATTTTAAGCAATCCTATGCAATTAAAATTACATATAAAATCTAAACCATCTCTAGCTGTGATAAGGGGCTTAAAGGGGTTTTCTCACAAGGATTAACTTTAAACACTTGGGCAACAGTAGATAAAGACTATTACCAAACACATTGCTGTTTTGATGTTGCTTCCTTCCAATTTTAAACATTCTTACCTCCTTTCTTTGTGTACACAAGCTTCCCTAGGTTACTAACCCTCCCTCTCTGCTCTCATGGCTCCAGCATGAGTATGTTACTGACAAACTTTAACGCTTTAAAGCTCAGTAGACTTCTGCCCTGCTGTTTATGTCTACACCCTTCTATTAGCAATGTCCCTCTAACAGGCTGAGCTAGGAATAGCTGAAATGTCGGTCACTGCTGTAGAACCGGCCACAGCCTGAACAGGAAGTGCGAGCCTGAAACAGCTGTGAGGAACAAGCTCTGTGAAACAGTCTGGTGAGAACATCCCTTTAATGCCCCGGAAGACCAATCTCAGTTTAGGGTTGGTGCTGCAAGAAATGCTTATTTTTACGTAGTCTCATTACAAGTAGTAGGTAATGACAGAATAATAGCTATCTTGTTCTCTGGACAGACCTAGATAAAGATTAGACTAGACCAACAAGAGAATGGAAGGATAATGGGTTAATCCGTTTCTGCACTGGGTGGGAGAGGGGACGCTTTCTTTACACTTTTTAGGTC
The DNA here is from genome assembly GCA_025379985.1 of Phyllomedusa bahiana. Lineage (NCBI taxonomy): Eukaryota > Metazoa > Chordata > Amphibia > Anura > Hylidae > Phyllomedusa > Phyllomedusa bahiana. Next base: position 36,479 of record JAODAL010016001.1, on the reverse strand, counting down.
CTGCCAATATCACTTACACCTTTCAAATCCTTAGTGGGCCTGAAAAAGACCCATGACTCAACCCTCACTGCCCTGGTATAATAGCTCACAGAGGGGGAAGTCAGAGAAGTCAGGAAGTCATGTACATAGGGGGAAGTTTAAAAAATGTACATAAAAAAAACAAGCACCCAATTTTTACAAGAATAATTCTATCTAATAGTTACATACTGCTTGTCAGTATGTGAAAACTTATTTTCTGTCCTTTTAAAGGGTTGTCCGCTCCATTAACGTAAACTATTTTCAGCGCACTGCTGCTGACCTCGCCTCTCCCCTGGCAAACAGAACATCGCTGCTGCAGCCACTGATTGACGTTTCCTGACATCACGGTTCAGAAGTGAGGGGCTCTGAACAGCGATGATAGGTAATGTATGTGACCGCTACAGCCAATCAGACGCCGCAGGGGCGATATTTCGACAGCCAGGACCCAGAAATAAACAGGAGACTGGGGAGACGGCAGAGTGCGGCCGTGCAGGAATGGAGTAGTGAGTATCAGTTTCTTTATGTTGTTACATCAGCACCAGCATACACTCATTTAAAAAACACATTACTTAGGTGCTGTTCACACAGCGTTTTTGGATCGGATCTTGATTCCGTGTTGGATTCGAAAATTGCATCTAAAAACACTGCAGCGATCGGATCCAACACGTATCCAACAAGCAGCTGTGTGTTTGGATGTGTGTTGGCTGCAGCAGGATTGCACCCTATAGGTTATTATAGAGCTCCTGCTGCGTCTTTTGGACCATGAATTGACATGTCAATTCTTGGAATGGATCCGAAAGATGCAGAGACGCCGCGGTGATCACTCGTGTGAACGGCGATGCGTGTTTCACAGTGATAGCAACGTAAAACACATTGCTATTTATTAGATGCATGTTTGGGTCTGACATATGGATCCAAGCACACATCTAAGAGCGTATGTTCACACGGACCCAACACGCCATGTGAACATACGCTTAGAAGAATCTATGAATATAGGAGTCTGATCCACAAACAAATGATAAATCTCTATGACATCAGATCTATGCAGTCTGCAAAACATTAACAAGACACACGTGGGTGGTCAGCTCGGACCTTCACTGGACTGCAGGTAAGTGAGACTGCACTAAAACTAGTTGAGTTCCCTAAAATAGATGGAAACAAGTATAAAACAAGACAAATCGGAGAAAAAACTATTTCTCTGCATGAAGGCAACTGACCCCTCAACCTTCCAGCTATTAGTAATACAGGAAACATTTGTCTCCAACATAGAAAATATTTGCATAATACAACTTGTATAAGGGTTAGATTAGAAATCTTCCGACGTGTGGAAGTCACTTACCAGTTGGGTACAGATGCTGTAGATCCCATCGTCCACAGTGTGGAGGTCCTTTACATTGAAGGAGGGAAAAAAGTAAGACTTGTAGAACTTTTTAGGGAAAAGCCCGTCCCAGGTGTCATCCCCCATGAACACCACTCTCCTCCCTGTAATACAGAACAATACAGGATTCAGTCACAGCATCTTAGGGAGTTCATTATGTAGTACAGAGGCAGAAACTATGACCAGCCAATGCTGCCTCGAAAATATAAAAGTCTGCGGATTTTTCTTGCAAACTCTTAAATAACTATACCCCACAAACAGATAATGGGGCAGATCTACCATTATTGTCTAATACTTAGTGTAAATGTAAAGGGGTTTTCTCCCTACAATGATTGGCTTTTAACATGTAGGGAAAGGCAAGTTTTTTTCTATTACCAAATACACTGTTGTTTTGATTTTTCTTTGGTCAGGAGAGAGAGAAGATTTTATCTCCTCTTAGGATACACAAGTTTCTCTAGGTTACCGAACCCCTCACTCCTCTGTACATCTAAGCCGTGTCACACGGCGCTTATTCCCGACGGATTTGTGAGCGTAATGAGCCACAAATCCTCCGAGAATAAGTGGCGGGACGGGGGCGGGTCGGGCACCGCTCCCGGCCCCATAGAAGTATGCAATTTTTAGGGCGCGGTACCGCGCCGTAAAAATGTGCATGTCACTTTGTCTCCCCTGGCGGATTCGCCGAGCGGGAGACGACGATTCCACTGTTCTCTATGAGCAGTGGATTTACCAAACTCAATGCTGCCGCTGATTGGCGCCGTACTGCAGCGCAAATCCGGCGCACAGTACGGCACCAATACGCGGCAGAATAAGCCGTGTGAACGAGGCCTTACAGATCAAAGCTGCTGTCAGTCAGTCACAATGACCATGGTGAGTCACTCCATGCAGTAATAACTCTAGCAAATGGGTTTGTTTACCTAACTAAATGGCAAGCTTTCACTCTTTAGAGCTCCGTAGCCTTGTGTACTACACTTTATAAATCTCCTGCAGTCATGTCACTGTAACAGGAATAGCAGAGCTGATATGTCAATCACTGCTATACAACCCTCTACAGCCTGACCAGGATGTGGGAGTCTGAAGCTGCCTGTGGCTCTGTGAAACTGTATGGTGAGAAAATCCCATTGAACTAGACTGTCTAAACATGTGCCAGATTTATCAACACTATGGGTCACATGAATTAAAACGGTCTAGGTGTAAGACTTTCATTATTGCCCATTGCAACCAGTCAGAGCTCCCCTTTCATTTCATATAGCGCTCTAAAAAATGAGAGGGGCGCTCTGATTGGTTGCTATGTGCAACTTTATGACACTAATTGTGGCATTTTGGTACAAGGCAACGTATGATAAGCAAAACCCCTTTTGTGTCAAACCGTACCTATTTTACTAAGGCCGTGTCCCTTTAGTTGGACAAGGTGAAGAAGAGTCTAAAAAATGTTCTAAAACGTAATAAATGTGACGCAAATTGTGGCAGAATTCTGGTGTAATTTCCATAATAAATGTGACCCAATTAGTGAGATTATATTTTTATATTATAATATGTAAAATACATTAGACATTTATGCAATGAAATGTCAGAAGGTGTGAGCGGGCGGTGGTGTCTGGGCCCTCGCCAGCCTGTAGGACCATACACCCTGTACTGACTGGACTCCCCGACCCACCTCAGAGAGATGAATACCGCTATCAGGCTCAAAGCAGAAATAAGAAGGAAAATATTCCACTGTGGTAACACGCACCACTTTGTACCATCTGATGGATCAGGTTGTCCTCCTGAATGGCGTAGCTGGCAAAGTTGCTGCCCACATCCACAAATGTCGGTAGGGAACCTGTGGTGAATCCTTTAATCCTCTGCATGGTGGGTTGGGAGGTGGGGCCCGGAAGGGGTAAGCCTGGCATGTTGGTGCTGGCATGTAGCTCGGATCACACCTAGCTTGTTCTCATACGGCTTCGGGTTGGCGTTTGCTGGGTTGTATTTTGCAAAGTCATATTTGAGAGCGTCGATAATGACTATAACAACCTTCTCAAACCTCTGAGGAAACCAGCAGGGCCCGGCCGGGAGGTGAGGAGCGGGAGACGGAGGCTCCGAACAGTCACTCGGTTTTTCATTCATTTTCCAGAGAAGGAACCCCGCCATAAAAGCCAAGCCAGCGAAAAGGAGACCGAGAGCCAGCCAGGGGGAAAAAAAGGGGGGTCCGCGCATCCTGCAAGATCCCAACAAGAGAGACATGGCCATGAGTGATCGTTAAAGGGGTTTTGCCACAAAGTGAGTTCCTTACCTCTTATCTGCCCCAGGAGAAAATCAAAGATGCTGATCATGGGGAAGGGGGGGGGGGGAGCAAGAGCAGGAAGCAGGGGGCTCCAAAGTTTTTCCAAAAAATACATTACGACCAGTGGATTATCTATACAGCAGACAGCCTCTAAAAAACTGCACTTTTCTCCCCATCCCTTGCAAGTTTCCTTCATGTTTCCCCGTCATCAGATAAGAAGTGCAAACACGCAAGCCGGATCAGCCCCTTCATGTCCTGGTCGGGGTCTAATGTATAACTGTCAGGAACTAAGGGGGACTGAGCAATGCTGGAGCTCTCACAGGCTTCACTTTTTGTAATCACATATATTTAGAAAAGTGATTAAATACCCACTTTGGCGGATCCCACATCAACATTACATCGTGGCAAAACCCCTTTAACATAAGCATCCTAATAGGTTATCAGAATAAGGCGCTGATTTGGATGTTGAATTTTCAGCGTCAAAACCTCGTCTGAAAAGCACCTCAAAAGCGCTCTTTCAGACGAGGTTTGGGACAGAGTTTTTCAACACTGTTTGCTTTCTAAAACACCCATAAAAATTAACAGGGCAGCAACAGCACCAAAAAAGCGTCTTAAACCGCGCTGAGGTTTTGGAAGTTTTGAAGCTTTCCATTGATTCCTTTGGGGATTTTCAGCGTTGAATTAACATGACCCTTCTTTTTCAGCGCCCAAAACGCTGTCCAAAAAAAGCGTGGAAAATGCGCATAAAAACCTTAACGTGTGTGAACTACAACCCTGTTTTATATAGGAATCAATGCAAATGAACTGGGGGCATCTTGGGGACTTTATTGAATGAGGCAGTACTCCGAAAACAGCGTCAAAATCAGCCGTGTGGACATAACCTAACAGGACAACAACCACTCCCGGCACCATATCCATAGGGCTGTCTACAGCCTCTGAATGGTATGCAAATCTCTATTCTTACCTTTTTCCAGCACCTAATGCTGAAACAGCAACAGAATGAGCAATAATGAAAGGTATAAATAATACCGCCATATATCAGGGAACCTAACAAGTAGCTAAACTGAATAAAACCACCAACTACTTATTCCCTACAAAATGGAACATTGTTTCTGTACCTGAGCGGACCCCCTCAACCTCTGGACCCCATAGCAGTCGTTATGGCTATAGTTACGTCACTGCTCTGTCTATGACTAATTTGTGTCAGTCTTAGGGTATGTTCACACAGCGTGTTGGGTCCACATTGGGTGTTGGGTCCACGTGAACATATATTCTTAGATGCATCTATCAATGAGCGTGTGATCTTACACTGCTCGCAATGTAAAACACGCATCGCTGTTCAGACGAGTGATCGCCGATGTGTGTCTAAGGGCTTGTTCACACGACGCTTTGGATGCGTTTTACGGATCCGTTTTTAACCTGCGAAAACTGGATGCAAACTGCATCCAAAAAGCGGATCCAGAAACGCAACAGCTGATCCTTTTTTGGATGCGTATTGGATGCGTTTTACGGATCCGTTTTTTCAATGCTTTATTTAAATCAATCTATCAAACTACAATTATAATATAACCTATCAATGACCAAGAAAAAACCCTTTTTTTTACCTAGTGTCAATCAACTGTACATACACCTATGATTTTAGAACCTGCCTCCCCCCCTATTTTTTTTTTTTGAATTCAACCAATAGTTTTCAAACTCACCCCATGTAAATGAATTAATAACAATCATTTATAAACTAAATATAACCCAAACATAATATTCAAATTTTCTATTTAATTTAAATCCAATGTGTTTTACGGATGCGTTTTTGCATCGAAAGCGATCCAAACCGCACCCAAATGTATGCTGCGCTTTCGAATCCGCTTTCGGGATGCCAAAAGCGCACTCCATTATTTCCTATGGGGAGTTCTCTTGCGTAAAACACAAGAAGAATTGACATGTCAATTCTTAAAACGGATCCGAAAAGCGGATCGCGGAAAACGCATCGGCCATCACTCGTGAGAACAGCGATGCGCTTTTGCCATTGAAAGCAATGTTAATCACACTGACAATTGTTAGATCCGTTTTGCGGATCCGTAAAACGGATCACAATAACGTCGTGTGAACAAGCCCTTATTGCGTCTTTCGGATCCGTTCCAAGAATTGACGTGTCAATTCTTGGTCCGAAAGACACAGCTGCATGTTGGACCCGTTTTGGATCCGATTAACGCAGCCTTTTTGGATGCGATTTTCGGATCCAAAAACGCTGTGTGAATAAGCTCCTAAACGGGTGTCTGTTCCCCTCGCACACACTGCTGGCATATCAATAGAAGATGCAATCAATGTGTGTTAGGTGCGATAGGTCCACCTCTCGAACCCACAACTTGGCATGAGATCAGGTCCCCAAAAGTCTCTGTTGAGAATGGCGAGGTGGTTGGAACGCTGCCATTCATTTTAATAGGATTTCATAGTACAGCCGAGCACGTCCATTGACATCAATGGGAGAATTCCGACCACCTCGATGTTCTTAACAGTGAGTTTCGTGGGCACGTTTTTTGAGATAAGAACAGAGGTAGCCCTACATCCCATCAATAGGCCATCCATGTGTAGACTCACACAGGGCACATATGCTAAGGACAGGAAACCGTCTGCCCAGGATCCGCATGGACATGACCTGTGGATTTGTCGTGGATGTAGACTCCCCCATTGTCAGTGAAATCTGATCGTTGTGGATTTGCCAAGATCCACAGCAAAACTCACAACTGCGGATGTTAGTCTTCAATTTACATCACCATATTCAGCACAAAATCTGCACCAAAACCACACAATTTAGAGAGGGTTTCACACGGCGGTTTTATTTGGGGAAATTCCTCATCGTGATGCATACACATCTAATATACAAGCAGTCACCTCTCTGCCATAGTGGGCGCATCTTCTGCGTCAGGTACAGATCCCTGTAAGAAGTCCCTTGAGGTCGGAGCTGCCGCTGCTGTTTGTGCACCTGCAGCTTTTCTGATAAGACTCCCCCACCCCTGTTCTTGAGCTTCAGTAGAGGACACACATCTCCTTTCCATTAGTCTGCAGTCACCTTCCTGCCATATGTTATAGTGGATCTTAAACAGGAGACCCAGAATAGAGAATCTATGGTCTATAAGGGGATGTTCACAGGTTTTTCACGCAAATTTTTGGAGCATATTTTGTGCCCACTATGTCCCAAACGCCTTTGATCACTTCCCATAGAATGGCATGTAAAATCAGCGTACTGTCCGCACCTGCAAAGCATGTCAATACTCCGGACTATACACGCCGTCAGATCTAAAACAGGCCCACATTCCCTTTAAAACTGCGCCCAACGGACGGGGATTCTGGGCAAAACATAATCGCGGGAAGTTTCCCCGGGTTCACACAGTTAGTTTGCTCATGTTCTGACAGATGAAATTGCTGGGTTTTTTTTTCCACAATTTCAGATAAAGATGCACAAAAAAAAAAAGTATAATTAGGTTTCCATTGACAAACGAGAACAAGCGCGGTTTTTCCCGCACTTGAAATATAGTAGAGGAAATATCCAGCGCCTCCAAGGTCAATAAAAGCCAAGATTTATTTGAAGTAAGATAAAAGAATACAAATGGACGGAGCTCAGGCGGTCCTATATGGTCTAAAACGCGTCTCTTTCTCCTGAAACGTGGCTTTTATCCTGCTTCAAATAAACCTTGGCTTTTATTGACCTTGGAGGCGCTGGACATTTCCTCTACTATATTTCAGGTGCCTGCAGCGTTCCATACACTCAGTGTCATTCCACATTATCCACGGGTGCGCTGGCTTGTAAATTCCTTATTGTGTTACGCACTGGAGTGCAGGACTAATTGCTCTTTCCTGCGCTTATGGGGTAAGTGAAAGTCTATGGGACCCGACCCAGAGTGTTTTAGAAGTACATTCTGGCCAGCGCATACTTCGAGAGTATCTGGTGTATTGCTGCGCACACAGTATGTGTGCTCTACGGCGCAAAGACGGTGTGTGAACATAACCTAAGGGTATGTTCACATGGCGTATTGCGGCGCGTACTGTACGTGATGCAACATGTCGGGTGATTTAGAAGTACGCACTCGCCAGCACGTACATCTGAAGTGCAGGGGTCAGCCCCATTCACTTCTATTATCCACAACGCATAAACGCTGGGAAGAAGTGACATCACTTTTTTCTCCCAATGTACAATACACTCACCGGCCACTTTATTAGGTACACCATGCTAGTAACGGGTTGGACCCCCTTTTGCCTTCAGAACTGCCTCAATTCTTCGTGGCATAGATTCCACAAGGTGTTGCAAACGATGCTCAATTGGTACCAAGGGCCCAAAGAGTGCCAAGAAAATAATTCCCCACACCATGACACCACCACACCAGCCTGAACCGTTGATACAAAGGGAGGATGGATCCATGCTTTTAGTTTTGACGCCAAATTCTGACCCTACCATCCGAATGTCGCAGCAGAAATCGAGAAATCATCAGACCAGGGAACGTTTTTCCAATCTTCTACTGTCCAATTTCGATGAGCTTGGGCAAATTTTGGGAGCCTCGGGTTTCCTGTTCTTAGCTGAAAGGAGTGGCACCCGGTGTGGTCTTCTGCTGCTGTTTGCCCATTTTGCCTCAAAGCTCGCCGTACTGTGCGTTCAGAGATGCTCTTCTGCCTACCTTGGTTGTAACGGGTGTCTTTTTGAGTCACTGTTGCCTTTCTATCAGCTCGAACCAGTCTGCCCATTCTCCTTTGACCTCTGGCATCAACAAGGCATTTCTGCCCACAGGACTGCCGTCACTGGATGTTTTTTCTTTTTCGGGCCATTCTTGTAAACCCTAGAGGATGGTTTTGCGTGAAAATCCAGGGGAAACAGCAGTTTCTGAAATACTCGACCAGCCCTTCTGGCACCAACAACCATGCCACGTTCAAAGGCACTCAAATCACCTTTCTTCCCCATACTGATGCTCGGTTTGAACTGCGGAGATTGTCTTGACCATGTCTACATTTCCTAAATGCACTGAGTTGCCGCCATGTGATTGGCTGATTAGAAATTAAGTGTTAACGAGCAGTTGGACAGGTGTACCTAATAAAGTGGCCGGTGAGTGTATGTGCGTATTGTATGCCGGGGAAGACGGGTGTAATTCATAGCTTTCTATGAGAGCTATAAATGACTTTAATTGCAGGGAACTTTTTGGACGTAATGCAGCGCAATTATGTGCTGAAATACGCACCGCAATTAAGCCGTGTGAACATACCCTTTTGTTCACACAGCTTATTTTGCGTTTAATACGCAGCGAGATGCGCGCCGCAATGACGGTAATCCACAGCTCTCATAGAGAACTATGGATTACGTCTCCTCTCCCCGCTCGTACAATACGATCATACTGTACGCATGGGGAGAGAAATGACATGTCAATTATTTGCGGCAATTACGCCGTGTGAACATAATTACTCTGCACGGACTTTTAGGGCTTGTTCACACGGAGTTTTCAAGCACTTTTTAGATCCGTCTCTGGGACCATGTCCCCTGCCAGGATGGAGCCGGCAGGCAGGAGGGGAACACACAATGGCGATCTCTCGTGTGAACGCCGCTGCGTCTTCCTCATAGCCCGCAGTGATAATCTCACTGCTAATTGTTTAGATGTGTCCTGTCGGTCCCAGAGACAGATGTAAAAAGCGCTTTTAACACGGGTGAAAACTCCATGTGAACAAGCCCTTAAAAGCACTTGGTAGTTTCCCACTGATTACACAGCTGCGCGAGTGGAAAGCCGCTGTCCACTGTAAAGGCGGGGGGGCTTCATTACCGTGCCCTTCTTTCCATCGCTTCCTGTTCCCAGTGGTCACCGCCGGGACTTTGCAGCTACGAGAGTCGATAGGTCTGATGGGGAGTTCTCCCGGTGTATCATTTTATTGGCGTGCTGCAAATGCCGCACATTAGAAATCACAAACGCTTCACATCAAAGCTAATACGCTGCATAAATGGCGCGAGGCGGTCTCCTCCTATACTGTAAATCACTGCGCAGCGTATATGGCTGCAAAAGAAGCAACATCACTTCTCTGCAGCCGGAAGCAAGATTACAATGGTAAAGCACATGGCTTGTGAGCGATGCCGCATAGCTTACACTGATCTTTAGGGCTACTGTATTGTATACATCGTATTTCAGCCAAAACACACCCTGATGAGACCCAGTTCAGAGCTGCGGCGAGTTCAGGGGATGGATTTCACCTCTATCCGGGGCTAATAGATCAGAGGCGGAAAAAAAAGTATTGTAAAAATGCCGCTACAGGTCTCTTCCTGACCTTGTGGGGGCCCAATATGTAAAACTGCAACGGCCCTAAAACTATAAAGGACGGTGACCAAAAAGGGACACAACTACAGAATTATTTCGGCGCCTCTCTTGCCGTTAAAAAATAGTGAAAAACAGGCGCTTTTTTTTTTACCATTTTCCCTTATATTATACTAATAAAAAATCTAATGTAAACATTGCATAAAAATTAAGTCTGATGTATCACGGAGAACATGAGGGCAATAAGCGGGTGCAGGAGGGGGTCACAGCCTGGTCAGACAGGGGGTGAGCGGCCGCTGGGGAGCTGCTTTGTGTCTATATGGGAGTGTAGGGGTCACTACTGACCTTCCACACTGTCCCTACAACAAGCTCCCGAGTCCCTGGTTCCCCATATACATAGTCTCCTTGAGGAGATCTCCTGCTGGAGGAGCACAGTGACCGTGGTTACACACTCCATGAAGAGAAGCCGCTCACCCTGCCCTTCTCAGCTGTATACAGACACGAGCAGTATATATAGAAGCCAGGGATCACTGATAACACCATACCTCACACCGCTCTCACCTGCAATCCGCAGCTGCTTGCCGTCCTCACATTGATTCTGAGGTCAGGAGGACCCGGAAGAGCAGAACAACGTCACCAGGGCAACGCGACCATAGAGAGGTGCACAGAACTACGGGAGCCCGTCTACAGAGCGCTGACCATAGATTACAACAGATAAAATGAAGCACCGCCTATCGACATCTAGTGGCTGGCGGCTGCATTGCAGGCCAAGGCTATAGGACGCATGCGCAGTAATTGAACTGCTGATTTTGAGTTTCAGAGAGGTCATAAGAAGCTTAGGGCTTGTCCACATGGCAGGTTTTCTGTCAATTTCACAGGCGGTTTTTGGATTTTAAAACCATCTCTAACTGACTGTCAACCTTTTACATTGATTGAAATAGAAAATCTGTGCAGCAGTCCACACTGCAGGGATTTTCCACCGGCCGTTTTTTTTTTTTACACTGCCAATAGGCCACATTTACACAGCACAGACTAAATAGCGGTTGGGAAATCCTGACCGGTATTTAGTCTTTTTTTGGCACGCAGGAGGACGGCTTTTCTCAGAAGTTTGTGGATTCAAGCCGTCCCCCTTCGCACCCACATGTTCATGTTCTGCCCGAAAACCGGTGGAAGAATGAACATGTTCTAAGTTTTTTCGTTACATGGCGGTGTAAAAAAACATCCGGCGGAAAATCCATGGAGTGGGGACTACTGAAGGGATTTTCTATTAAGTCTATGGGGGAGCGTTGTATGTCAGTTTCCAAACTGTTTCTAAAACCGCAAACCATCTGAAAAAAAAAAATCAACCAATAACCGTTGCCGTGGAGACAAGCCCTAAGGTTGCGTCTACACGGCAGTATGCAAATACCGGACGGATTCTGATTAGAGAATCCAGATGGTATTTTGACATAGTTTCCGTGGTTTTGGAGGATGGTTCTGTCCAGGGTTTGCGGTTTCGTCCCTCACCCACTGACCTGTACATCTTCTGCCCGAAAACAGGGCAGAAGAATGAACATGTTCTAAGTTTTTCGTTACGCCCGCGATGGAAAAAAAAACATCCAGCAGACAAACCATGCAGGGTGGACTGCTGCACGGATTTTCTATTTAAATCAATGTAAAAGCTTGGCAGTCTGTTTACAGACTGTTTTCAAATCCAAAAACCGTCTGTAAAACAGACTGAAAAACCTGCTGTGGGGACAAGCCCTAAAAACTTAGAACATGTTCATTCTTCCGCCCAGTTTTCAGGCAGTAGATGTGCATGTCAGTGGTTGAGGGAGACGGGCGAATCCACAAACCGCGGACAGAACTGTCCCTCAAAACCACGTACAAGATGTGAAAATACTAGCCGGATTCTGATTAAGGATTCTGATTAAGTCATCGCTTGTGAAACGTTACACTAGGGCTACAATTCTTCACTTGTACGGGGCCATTTTATTACAACCAACTAATATACCACTATCCATAAGTAGGTGGCCTCAAAACAACCCACAGCAAACGTGCATGGATCTCCTTCAGCATTTACAGCACTATACCTTATAAGTGGTGGCACACGCAGGCCTCATTACAACACTGATTCGCGTCTCCTTTCTCTTGTTTTTGGAATCTTTCTTTCAGGATATGTTCACATTTCAGACTTTTCCGACCAGAAAAATCCTGCGTTTTATCAGCATCAGAAATTTAAGGCGACGCCTCGAATTTCTGCCAAGGATTTTTACCTAACAAAAGGTGGTATTCATCCCCGATTTGGTGTACCAATGGGACTAACCCACGTCAATCCTGTCGCAGTAAGATCCAAAGCATTAACGTATTCATAATTTTTTTCCGCACCAGGGATCTGAAATCTGTGGTGATAAAAATCCACGTTGGAATGAGACGTGAACTACTGTGTGAACTAGCTATACAGGCTAATGGCCGTCAGATGAACAAGAAATCTGCATTGAAAGCTAGATATGTAAGAATTCCCACACATCTGTATATAAGCAACATATAAGGGAGCTGTGGCTATAAGGCTTATTAAAGGAGCACTCCAGACAAAGTGGTGTTGGCCACCGCCTCTTCAGCCCCTGTATTAAGGACGACAGGGATCCAAGGGAGAGTCTCTGCTTCATACTCCACCTCTTCAGGTCTTACAAAAGACACAACATAGGGCAGATTTATTATGTCTGTTTTCGGCCAAGTCTACACTGCATAGGTAAAATATCATCTAAAATCCGATAGTATTTTAACATCACTGCACTGCGGTTTTTGGGGCTGGTTTGCGCTAAATGCCACAATCGATTTTAGAATTTGCCTTCAGCCCCGTCCATTGAATGTATGGGAATCCAGCGGAAGATACAACGTTTTAAACATGTTTTAAAATCCAGTGGATTTCAAAATCCTCCGTAGACTACAGCACGGATTTTCTATTGCAGTCTATGGGGCACTAGTCACAGGTGGATTTTTGGCGGATTCTAAATACTGAATCCGCCGAAAAGCCGACCAAAAACCAGTGCTGTGTAGACATGGCTTTAGAGCATATTCACATGGCTGAGTTAGATGTAGAATTTTAAGTGTCGAAACTTTATCTGGAAAGAGCCTCGATGCAGCACTTTTCAGACAAGGTTTTGACGAGAATTTGATCAGGTTTTTTCCTCGTGGTTCCTAACAAGGTTTTGCCTTGCCGTTTCAGACAAGGTTTTCCAACACGGTTTTCTTTATAAAAAAACACCCACACAAATAAATAGCCAGGGCAAAACACAGTGCAGAAAAACACATCAAAAACTGCCGTTTTACATTGGAATCAATGAAAACGAACTGGGGGCGTTTTGGAGGCTTTTTTACGCTGTTTTGGGCGAAGAAATGCTCCGAAAACAGCATCAAAATCAGCTGTGTGAACATATCTTTAAAAGGGGGTTTTCCCATCTTAGACATTTATGGATTATAAATAGGATATGCCAAATGTCTGATAGGAGCGAGTCCTTGCACCTAAAATAGAAAAGGAAAAAAAAACAAAAACAAATATTCATCTTTTAATCCAGTTCGTTCCAGTGTCGCCACCTGTCCTGGTGTGCCCGCTGATGACAACCTGATCAGTGCTTACATGACACTGTAGACAATCACAGGCCTCAGTGGGCACGTGCCATATATCTAGTGAGTAACTGTAGGGTTACGTGAACAATGAACATGACCCTACAGACCCTGCTAATGACTGAAAACTCATACCCACAGTAAGAAAAAACACCACTAAGTATAGCTTTGAATCTGTACTTTTTACTTCTCCATTGGCCTTCAGGTAACTGGCTGCATCAATTTTTACTCCCCCTCAGTCCCTGCAATAATAAAAAAAAAAAAAAAACACAACACCACAAACTGGCCTGAAGCTTCTATTTGGAGGCTGGAAAGCCACTCTGATCATGTGTGACTAAGACAGGGAAATCTCTCCAGTTACGAGCTCCGGTACAATGTGCTGGGTCAGCAGAACAAGGTCAGTGTAGGTTTCAAGAGTATTTCCATACACTAACAGCAAGCAAATTCCTTGAAAATGGAAGGAACTGAAACAAAATAGGATTAGAAAGTTGCAGAACAGGCTCAGGATTTACTAACATGAAACCAGAAAACTCCTTTACCGAATTTTGTTTTGGTTTTATTTCCCCTTAAAGATTGACATCTTATATTTCTCAAAATACACAAAAACCAGTTAATGGACCACCAATGCTAGCCACACACATATGATGGCGGGCATGCTCGGAATATCTGAGCATGCATATTAACTGGCATTCAGAAAGGAGGGGTTAGCAGCTCCCAGACACATTGGTGCGGTTCATCTAAAAATGGCTGCTTGAAATCCAACATGCCAATGCTTTACTCTAAATCGGGACAGATGAGTGAAGGGCGCGTAAGATGTTTTATCTTCAAAGGCAAAAATTTGCCTGATCTTTCAACAGATCTGCAATTTTTGCCCGATACATTTTTTTTCCCTCTTCATACCTGTAACACCAGAGTCTTAAATAGAACCACAAATAATGGAGTCCATGTTTGTTTCAAGTCATATATTATGTGATATTATCAAACTTAAAATACAAAATCTAAATACTAGGCTGCAGCATCGGTGTGCAGCACTGCTCGGTCATCCTTCAGGACATCTGCTTCAGGTCCTCTGTGAATCTGTCAGCTTTTACTGGTTCTGTTGGACTGTTTTGCTGTATGTTTTTGGTCAGTGTGCCATAAATTCCCATCGCCTGTATAGGAGAGGAAAGAAATATTACCTGGTGATAAACTGAGATCCTCTCCACCAGTAAAATCCAATCTGCAGCTTTCCAGCTGTTTCAAAACTACAACTCTAAGCTTGTGTTTTCAGTGCAGGCTGGGAGTTGTAGTTTTGCAACAGCTGGGAGAGAGGAGGGCTGGAGAGCACAGACTGGAGAGCACTCATAGACCTAGCAATATACAGACCTGGGTCACCATGCTGCTGATGTCTCCAGTGTTTGCAGGGAGCAATATCGTGTTAGATTCCTGCGCCAATTTGGAGAAGGCGGTAACGTACTGTTCTGCTATGGAGAGTGAAGCTGCCGCATTGCCATTCTAGAGAGAGAAAACTAGAGTTACAATTTGGTTTATGAAACACATATTTGATAAAGGCCATACTAATGCGGAACATTCAGAAGAGAAATCGTCTGCTATCGAGATACATGAAATTGAGCTCCCAGTGTATTTTACGCTCTCCTTCTTTAGGTTCTCCATCACAATTAAGGGAATGGTATCCAGTACTCATATACATAAGAAAAGACCACCGTATATTTCATCTTGTTAAACAGTTAATAAACATTTGCAGCCCATGCATTGTTAACACGATTCTAAGCACACAGGTAGACAATGAAATAAAGGCCTCTGAACAATATGAGAGAAAACAATGAATCACATTCGTGGAAATCAAAGACGGAGAGCCGTATGTTGGTAGCATGTCCATCCTTTAAGTATGCAAATGCTCACTGTCTACACTGATTCTCACATCAAAAGATGCCACAGATATCCTATATAGGTGCGAAATAGAAGAGGGAACAATAGGTATACAATGTGTAATGAAGGGCCATTATATGCTAAAACTGGCAGACAATGAAGCGGCATCAAGCTTCTTTTTTGCATGTAGAATGAGAGGGGGGGCCCAATTTGATCATCCTAAATTTCTATTAAATAAGGGTTGGACCGAGTATCTGCAGTCTTGAGGGGAGGTCGATTTGTGCGTTGGGACCAAGTCGAGGTTTGTGAGCTTGACTATAGTCAAGGGAAGGGGTATAAAAGAGACAAGGGTGAGTTTACTTCGGAAAAAAGACTATACTTGCTAAAAACAGATGGTAGGTATCGAGTTGAACTTACTGAATTGACACTTGTCAAATAGTATGGAGCTGGGTTAGATATCTGCAGTACATTTCCCTAAGGGTATGTAAACACTGCGTATTCAAAAGCACTGCGTAAAACACATCCAATACGCACCCAAAGTGTGCTGCATGTTTGGATGCATTTTTGCTGCAGCAGATATGCACCCTGTAGTTTTCAATAGGACACCTGCTGCGTCTTTTGGATCAAGAATTGACATGTCAATTCTTTGAACTAATCCAAAAGACGCATTTAAAACACGTATCATTTGAACGCCGATGCGTGTTTTACATTGAAATAATAATAATAATAATAATCTTTATTTCTATAGCGCCAACATATTCCGCAGCACTTTACAAATTCAAGGGTAAACATACAGTCATTACACATTAAAAGTACTTACAAATGAGACACAAGGTGTGAGGGCCCTGCTCGTGAGAGCTTACAATCTATTAGGGTGTATGGGTGAAACATACGGAAAGTAATTTAAATCACACTGCACATTGTTAGATGCGTGTTTGGGTCCATTTAGGGTCCGAAAAATGGATACAAACACGTATCTAAGAAATGCCATGTGAACATCCCCTAAAATTTCCATCTTGATTTCTCCTACCTACCAACTGCTGGTTAAAAGACCAAAATTAGAGGGCTAGTGTCTGTTCAGGTAGTTCAATCCAACCCTATACCTACCCTCTGTGTTTCAGCAAGTATAGGTTCTAAATAAAAGAGATCATGGAAATGTAGGCGTTAAAAAAATTTGGGGATAGTTGGAAAACTTTTGGTAGCTTTGCCAATAGGGAAATTGTCTTGAGCTGGATAATACCAGCCAACTTCCATAGAATAAAAATAGATGGTACTTCGGGGAAGGGACACACTTGGGGGACAACTAAGGAAAACTTACTGGGGGCACTGGAGAAAGGGTGTGAAGTGTCCATGTATGCTGTATCTTTATTTTTATTTAAAATACTGTTAGCACTTGATGATGTCTACACATTAATGTTGCTCGAATGGTGCCCTGGTCGTCCCACACCAGAATTATTTTTCTAACCCTATCCCTAACTCTATGATAGGGTTGTTTAATGGATTTTAGGGTTAACTTACCGTCTGGTGACTAGACGCTCCCATTGCGGTCAACACCCCGTATGACATAATGTACCGTATATACTTGAGTATAAGCCGACCCGAGTATAAGCCGAGGCACCTACTTTTGCCACAAAAACCGGGAAAGCTTATTGACTCGAGTATAAGCCTAGGGTGGAAATGAAGCGGCTACTGGGATTTTAAAATAAAAAAGAGTACCAATAAATTACCCATAGGCAGTT
Source organism: Phyllomedusa bahiana (assembly GCA_025379985.1). Classification (NCBI taxonomy): domain Eukaryota; kingdom Metazoa; phylum Chordata; class Amphibia; order Anura; family Hylidae; genus Phyllomedusa; species Phyllomedusa bahiana. The sequence goes on along the minus strand of JAODAL010016001.1, from coordinate 19,331 downwards.
TAATGTCCCCCATAGGCAGATTTAGGCTGGTATAGGCCGTTATAGGCAGCTATAGGTCCCCATAGGCAGGTTATAGGCAGGTAATTGCCCCCCCATAGGCAGGTTATAGGCAGGTAATTGCCCCCCATAGGCAGGTTATAGGCAGGTAATTGCCCCCCATAGGCAGGTTATAGGCAGGTATAGGTCGTTTAGCAGGTTTAGGTCCCCCTAGGCAGGCTATAGGCAGTTAGGAGGCGTATAGGTCCCCCTAGGCAGGCTTATTAGGCAGGTATATGTCCCCCTAGGCAGGCTATAGGTAGGTATAAGTCCTCTAGGCAGGTATAGGCAGGGTATAGGTCCCCCCTAGGCAGGCTATAGGCTGGGTATAGGTCCCCCTAGGCAGGCTAATAGGCAGGTATAGTCCCCTAGCAGGCTATAGGCAGGGTATAGGTCCCCATAGGCAGGCTATAGGCAGGTATAGGTCCCCCTAGGCAGGCTATAGGCAGGCTATAGGTCCCCCTAGGCAGGCTATAGGCAGGTATAGGTCCCCCTAGGCAGGCTATAGGCAGGTATAGGTCCCCCTAGGCAGGATATAGGCAGGTATAGGTCCCCCTAGGCAGGCTATAGGCAGGGTATAGGTCCCCCTAGGCAGGCTATAGGCAGGTAAAGGTCCCCCTAGGCAGGCTATAGGCAGGGTATAGGTCCCCCTAGGCAGGTATAGGCAGGAAATAGGTCTACCTAGGCAGGCTATAGGCAGGGTATAGGTCCCCCTAGGCAGGCTATAGGCAGGCTATAGGTCCCCCTAGGCAGGCTATAGGCAGGGTATAGGTCCTCTAGGCAGGCTATAGGTCCTCTAGGCAGGCTATAGGCAGGCAATAGGTCCTCTAGGCAGGCTATATGCAGGCAATAGGTCCCCCTAGGCAGGCTATAGGCAGGCTATAGGTCCGCCTAGGCAGGCTATAGGCAGGCTATAGGTCCCCCTAGGCAGGCTATAGGCAGGCTATAGGTCCCCCTAGCAGGCTATAGGCAGGCTATAGGTCCCCTAGGCAGGCTATACGCAGCTATAGGTCCCCTAGGCAGGCTATAGGCTAGGCTATAGGTCCCCTAGGCAGGCTATAGGCAGGCTATAGGTCCCCCTAGGCAGGCTATAGGCAGGCTATAGTACCTAGGCAGGCTACAGGCAGGCTATAGGTCCCCCTAGGCAGGCTACAGGCAGGCTATAGGTCCCCCTAGGCAGGCTACAGGTCCCCCTAGGCAGGGTGTAGGCAGGCTACAGGTCCCCCTAGGCAGGGTGTAGGCAGGCTATAGTCCCCCTAGGCAGGGTGTAGGCAGGCTATAGGTCCCCCTAGGCAGGGTGTAGGCAGGCTATAGGTCCCCCTAGGCAGGGTGTAGGTCCCCCTAGGCAGGCTATAGGCAGGATACAGGTCCCTCTTGGCAGAGTATAGGCAGGTATAGGTCCCCTAGGCAGGCTATAGGCAGGTATAGGTCCCCTAGGCAGGCTATAGGCAGGTATAGGTCCCCTAGGCAGGCATAGGTCCCCTAGGCAGGCATAGGTCCCCTAGGCAGGCTATAGGCAAGTATAGGCAGGCTATAGGCAGGTATAGGTCCCCTAGGCAGGCTATAGGCAGGTATTGGTCCCCTTGGCAGGCTATAGGCAAGTATAGGCAGGGTATAGGTAACCTAGGCAGGCTATAGGCAGGGTATAGGCAGGTATAGTTCCTCATAGGCAGTATAGGTAACCTAGGCAGGCTATAGGCAGGGTATAGGCAGGTATAGTTCCTCATAGGCAAGTATAGGTCCCCTAGGCAGGCTATAGGCAGGGTTTTAAAACAGAAAAAAAACACTTACCTGGCTCCCCGCTGCTCCGTTTCCCGGGCGCTCTCCTCGGTTTTCTCGGCACAGGCGGGTGATGTCATCAGGCCGCGCACGCAGCGTGATGACACACGCTGCCTGTGCCGGAAACTCCGGCCGCCCGGAGTCCACTGCGGAGCAGGGAGCACTCGCTCTCTGCTCCGCAGTGCTATCTCTTCGCTTGTATGCGCTCCGGAGGAGTCGCATGCAGGGGAGGAGATCGCTGACAGCGTCTGGGCCACCGCAGTGTCTGGACGCTGTCAGCTGTACTCGGCCTTCAGTTATATGCGCTCCCTGAGGAGCGCATATAAATTACATTGGATGCAACATCTGATGTCACTTCCAGTTTCCATAACATTGGGCCTATGATGAATTAAACTAAAGTGACGTCGGACCAGAAGTTAGGGTGCATTGCATTGCCAGACTGGTAAGTTATCTGCTAAAGCCTCTTTTTAAAACTTGTTTTTATTTGAAAACATTTTTCAATATACAACAGAAAAACTGGGTACAAAATTACATACCACATAATCATATAACAGTTCACAGTCTATCATTTTGAGAGATAACCATAGCTGGATTAAGCTGAGAAGTTCGAGAATGATATTCTAAATGATTATCTCATGTCACATAGCAGTATGTCTCAAACAGGATAATATTAACTTGTGGTCAGTTAAACATCTTAAAAACTATTAAACATTGTGGTAAAAAATAATAAAAAATAAATAAAACAAAATAAAATAAAAATAAGGGGGGGGATTATAGTGGAAGCACCGTGGGCGAAAAGTAACATAGCAATTCCTCTCGTGGCAACTGAATTTCTTGAGCCTACTTATGTTCCCCCAGCAAGCCCCCAGACCCACAAGAACTGAACCCCCGGCTGCATCATGTTATTTTTAATCTACCCAATGAATTAGCGATGCAAGCTTTCAGATACCAACTTGTATCTTTAAAGGGGATCATTATTCGTTGGATTTCCTCATTTTCTAAAAATGAACGGTCTCCATTTTTGAAAAAATGTTCCTGTCTGTGCATTTTTTGCCATTTCGGTCTCCACTTGATCCATTTGCATGTAATATTTAATTTGATTAAATATTTCAAGGGTACCTGGAGGGTCTGGCTCCAGCCATTTATTTAGAAGACATCGTTTGGTTGCTAGTAAGATTATATGAAGCAAATTAGGGAATTTAGTGCCTTCTGGGAATTCATGAAAAAGGAGGATATTTGGGGATAAATTAACTTTGATCCCTAACCTGGCTTTTAGTTGTTCAGTTATTATTTTCCACAATCGCTGGGATGCCCCACACATCCACATTCCATGAATCATAGTTGATTTTGGCTGAGAGCATTTCGGGCAAGCGGTTATTCGGTTTGGGGCTAAAGGATGCGGGGGAATATCAAATCCATAGATTGCATGGTGTATGAATTTAAAGTGCGTTTCCCTTCACTTCTCACTGATAACAGCCTTGCGTATGTTATTCCACCCTTTTAAAATAATTTGAGGGATATTATCTCCCGGAAACTCCCTTTCCCATTTTGCAAAAAGTTTTTCATGTCAATCCTCTGAGTCTTTTTCTCTCAATTTGTTGTATATTAGCACAGCGACGCTTTTACTGAGGTCAGTTCAATTAAGGAATCTAAAGGGCTAATGGGTAGTTCCCTGTTAAGGTTTAATATTTTTGATTTGATAAAGCCAATGATTTGTCTATGGGCTAAGAAATGAGAGTTAGGCAAATTATACTTAGTTTTTAAAAATCTTGGAAAGAGAAAAAGTCGTGTTGTTGAACATCATAACGATGCCGAAGACAATTCAGCCCCATTTCCTCCCATATTCTAAATTAGTTATTATGAATTCCTTGTGGGAATTCTGGGTGGTATCTAAAAGGCATGTATTTACTTATAGAAAAGGGGATGTTATATAGTTTTCCTACTGGCTTTCCATGCTGCTATAGTGTCTTTCATGAGGACACTTCCCTGATGTGCTGGGGTAGAGATGCAAATTTGGTATGTAGGAGAGCTGACAAATTCCATGGGTTTGCCAGATCTGTTTCTATGGTAAAATTAGAAAAAAAAAGGAGGTTTTGTTGATCCAATCAATGCAATGTCTGAAAAGGCATGCCAGGTTGCATTTCCTCACATCTGGGAAATTCATCCCCCCCCGCGCCCTCGGCAACATTAATTTAGCCAGGGCGATCCTAGGACGTTTCGAGCCCCATATAAACCTTGAAAAGGCAGCTTGGATAATCTTAACATCTGAATGTTTTAAAAGAAGAGGGATTGTTTGGAGAGGATACAGAAGTTTTGGAAAGCTCATCATTTTAACCAAATGACATTTTGCCAATAGCGGGAGGGGGAGTTTCTCCCATCTGTGCAATTCTCTTACCACTTTCAGAATAATGGGAGGAAATATAATCTATATAGAGAATCTGGGGTTTGTCCAATTTGGATACCTAAATATTTAATTGTGGATTTGGCTATTGTTACAGAATTTTGTACATAAGGGGGCAAAGCAGTGTTGGGTTCTGCTAAAGCCTCTTAAACTAGTTGCAGACTGCCTATAGACTATAAACATCCAGACAGCAACAATTTATCTCTGCACAGAACTAATTGCACAGCTGCACAGGTGGAGATTCGGCTGTCAGTAATAGCTGGGCTCTCCATCGAGAAGACAGGAATGGTTTATTACCATCCTTGGCTTCTCGATCACTGTATACACAGACCGGCAGGAAGCCTGTGTCGGCTTCCTGCCTCCCGGCTCTGGTAGTCACGTGACTTATCAGACCCAGATCAAATCTAAAGTCAGTGCAGGGAATGGATTTCCTCTGTTACAGGGGAAAAAAAAAGATAAAAAAAATGCTCCCAAATGTGTAAAACACAGTAATAAAAACATACACAAAATAAAATATTAATAACATCAACTGCAGCTTTTAACCCCGCCCAAGACGATCCTAAAATTTTAGGTCACCAATCTATAAATGTCTGTGATGAAGTGATAATTACAAAACTTATGCTTTTGCTGTTAAAAAACGAATAAAAAAACATATATATTTTCCCCCATATTAAAAAAAAAAAAAAAAAAAAATTATATATATATATATATATATATTAATATATATATATATATATATATATATATATATATATATATATATATATATATATATATATATATATTATATATATATATAAAATGACAGAAAAATAAAGCCTAACATATGGAAAAAAGGGAATAACGTAGTACAATAACCAAACGTTCTAGCATTCACACCTCCATGTACTTCGAAAAAGGAAAATGTGTCTGGTCAGGAAGGGGGTTTATGGCTCGTTCAGGAACTGGTTAAACAATCCTACCTTCACTTAGGGTTACAGTCATTTTTGCCAAAACTGAACTTAAGCGCTCAAATTTGACTTTGACCCAAAGCCCAATGCTACTTATTGATTTCTAAACCAAAGTACAAAACGTAACTACAGAGACAGTAGAGAGCTCCAGAGACATTACCTGCTGAACCAGGGCATCTGCCACCAGACGTATCGCCTCGCCTCGGGCCTTAGCCTTTGCTAGGATTGCATTTGCTTCACCTGAGGGATTATAAAAAAATAAATAAAAATTACATTTTCAAATAATTCTATATTTTACAGTCTACATATCTAGTGTATGTAGATAATGAGGGAGGCATTTTCATTAGATCACAGGTACAGAACAAATTCAACATAAAGTGATGGTTCAGTCTTACATTGCCTCTTGGTTCAGTGTTACATTGCCTGTGACAAGTCAATCATACAGGGTTTCTAGAGCACCTACTTGTTCCCCCTAATATCATCTCGGGCTTGGAGAGGAGATGCTGCATGCTTGGCATGACCGCTGCCCGGGTAACAGACTGACACCTATGAGGTATCATATCCTGTGCACAACACCTGCCAAGTGTCAGGTGTGAAGCGAGACTGTTGTGACTGTACTTACGTGTCTATACATGGGGGCCATCAAAGTAATTGGTGACCGGAATCCACATAACATCCCTAAGATACCTCTGGACCAGCACAAATCAGTAGGACACGTCATCAGAATATCAGCAGTGCAGCCTCAGGCCCTGGATATATAACATCTGCTTATCAAGTATCAGCATATTCTTAGGATCAATATGATAAATTCTGCTCATGTGCTGGGAAGTAGTTTTCTTCCCAAGCCCGGAGATACTAGTCTGCTACAGAAGGCAAGCTGGTGAGTGACATCAAAACTGAAGAAGACGGAAAGAAGAGAAAAGAAGCGCTTCCTTGTGCAATAGTAGCCCCTTTCTAACAGCCGGCCATACGTTTTTGGCTCTTAATTTTCTTTTTCTCCCCACCTTCCAAGAGCTATAACTTTTTTATTTTTCCATCTACATACATATGAGAAAACGCCCCCCAAAAAAACAACATAAATACTAGGTTTTTGAAACACTAAATACTATACCACCAAAGAAACCAAAAATCTATAAAAGAACTATAAATTCTTTATTTACCAATATTGTATAAAAATACATAAAAAACAATACAAAAACACATATACAACAAAAACTGATAGCAATGTGGATAATACCTCACAGCGGACTGTATACAAGTCACAATATATTAAACATATATAGCAGCAATCAATCAACTCAGTGGAATAGATTAACACATACTCAAACAATTTATATGTATCTAAGAGCACCAATAATACATCTAAAGCGATGAAGTGCCCACCAAGCTAATAACATCAATATGAATAGATAGAAAGATACAGACCAAATGTGAGGCAATGAACAGACCCCAACGCGCTTCGTCAGGGTGGTGACGAGTGGTGAAAAAATTCTGTATCTCTTAAATTTGCGCTGCAGCGCCATTTTCTGCAACCAATAACGTTTTTGTTTTCCCACCTATGGACCTGATTGAGGGCTCATTTCTTGCGGGCTAAAGAAGTGGAGTTCTTAACTGAACTATTTTGCGATACAGGTGACTTTTTGATCACTTATTTAAATTTACAAAACGAAAAAAGATTCACCATTTTGGTGTTTGGAAGTTTTCTTTTATGGTGTTCAAAGGATAGAATAAATTACATATTTTACATATGGGGCGATACCAATTACGTGTAAATTTTTTATGTTCTTTATTTGTAAAATGGCAAAAAGGGAGGTGATTTGATGTTAAATATTTTTTAGCCTTTTAAACTTTTTTTTTTTCTTTTTGACTTGTACAAGCAGTTCCCCTAGGATACTTGACCACTAAGGGGATTGATCTCTTGTACACCCTTCTGCAGTATGAATATAATGCAGCAGGGTGTACCAAGATGGCAGTTCTATTACTATTTGCTAGGGTCAGCAAGTAAAAGAACAGTTAATATGGTGTCTATGACCGTCTTCATGAGGCTTCCAGCTGCCATGGGACCTGTTTGGCACCCTTTTCCATAGGTCCTTACCAACAATAGGCTGTACCTATACGACCGTAGTCTGTAAGGGGTTAGAACAAATGGTACAATGTGAGGAAGATATACTGTTCTCACCCTAAATAGTTAGGCAGGGCACAACACTCCAAAAGCCATGAAATCAAATTGTTTGCTTAGCAGTTTGGCGTATCACTCGAATTTCCTAGGCACAGCTAGGAGGAATGGAATGATAATCAATGTCCACGGAGGACTGTGTCTTCTGACTTCCAATTGGCAAAATCGGACAGAACAGATGCTGGGCTAATGTTCAACTGAAACAGATCCTTTTATTATTATTAGTAAGGTATCAAGTAAAACAGAAACACCACGTTTTGTGTTAATATAACACTTCCAAAGGTTGCTATAGAAAGTTGGTAACAAACAGCGGGTTAACCCCTTTCAGACAGCTGGTCATAATTTTTGTCTCTTCCAATTTTCCTCTCTGCCTTCCAAGAGCCAGAACTTTTTATTTTTCCTATATCTAAATAGACATATAAGGGCTTTTTTTTTTTTTTACTCGGGACAAGTTGTACTTTTTAATGGTGCCACTAAACGTTCCATAGAGTATACTAGGAAACCCCCCAAAAAACATTTCTTAGTGGGGTAAAATGTGAAAAAAAGTGTTCTTTACGTGTTAACTTTGAGCTGCAGCGCCATTTTGTGCGAACAATAACTTTTTTTTTTCTTTTCCACCTGTGGACCTGAGCAGTGTCGGACTGGGGGTTCTGGGGCCCACAGGGGAGTTGATCCCGGGGGCCCACCCTACTGTACATGAAAATATTACCGGCCTCTCGGACATAAATGTGCCCATTTTACCACATAATACAGTGTGCAAAAAAGAACTGTATTGTGTAGTACAATAGTAAGTGAGTCACACATTTGTCAGTCTAACATATCATAGACACAGGGCTAAGTAGCTCCATCCATATCCCCCTCCACCCGCATACACCATCCCCCTCCACCCGCATACACCATCCCCCTCCACCCGCATACACCATCCCCCTCCACCCGCATACACCATCCCCCTCCACCCGCATACACCATCCCCCTCCACCCGCATACACCATCCCCCTCCACCCACATACAATATCCCCCTCCACCCGCATCCATATCCCCCTCCACCCACATACAATATCCCCCTCCACCCACATACAATATCCCCCTCCACCCACATACAATATCCCCTCCACCCACATACAATATCTCCCTCCACCCACATACAATATCCCCCTCCACCCACATACAATATCCCCTCCACCCACATACAATATCCCCCTCCACATTTCCCATTGGTCACGCACCTCACACCTTCTAAAATATTACACCAGCAAGAATGTAAAGTGTAACTCCTATCACAGGGTCAGGTGTTCCCTCGTTCTTACAATCAGGGACACATTGTACTCTGCCACTATACAACGCCATATAGAGACAATAGAGGTCGACACTCAGCTCAGGTATAACCTACAACACCACCATATAGAGACCACATAGAGGTAGTACACAGCCCAGGTATAACTACAACACTGCCATATAGAGATCAATAGAGGTCTGACACCAGCTCAGGTATAACCTACAACACCGCATTGGAGGACCACATAGTAGGCCAACACCAGCTCAGGTATAACCTACAACCCACCATATAGAACACATAGAGGTCAGACACCAGCCCAGGTATAACCTAAACACTGCATATAGAGACCACATAGAGGTCAGACACCAGCTCAGGTATAACCTACAACACCGCCATATAGGAGAGCACATAGAGGTCAGACACCAGCTCAGGTATAACCTACAACACCACCATATAGAGACCACATAGAGGTCAGACACCAGCTCAGGTATAACCTACAACACCGCCATATAGAGACCACATAGAGGTCAGACACCAGCTCAGGTATAACCTACAACACCGCCATATAGAGACCACATAGAGGTCAGACACCAGCTCAGGTCACCATCACATTACAATATAAAAAATAACCCCTGAAATCAGGGACTCACCGGAGACGTCCTATCTGATGAGTCGTTCTCTTCTCTTATGAGCCGTTCTTTTTCCCTTCTCTTCTGCATCCGTTCCACACCGCCATGGTGACTTGTCCCGGCCACAACTCATCCCTGCAGAAATTACACACAAATATCTTAGAATCCTTAATTTTCCAACATCTCTTTATCTATTCCCACCTCTGTACAAACTACCCAGGGGTGGGAGAGCGGGTACAAGCCATAACTTAGAGGCCTAGTATCCTAAAGGGTTGGAGGGTGGGGAGAGGCCCCTGGTAACTAGATAGGCCCTATTTAGGTAGGTAGACTCTCTCTGGATAAGTTCGTAGGCCAGCCCCAGGTAGGCTGGTGGGTACCTAGCCACAGGTGGGTAGGTAAATAGCCCCCAGGTAGATGAGCAGGCCCCAGTTAGGAAAGTAGATAGGCTAGTTAGGTTGGTGGACTCCAGTTAGTTAGGCTGTAGGTAGGTGTTTTCCCCCAGTTAGGTAAGCTGTAGGTAGTTAGGTCCTCTTTATATAGGCTGCAAGCAGTTAGGGGTCTCCTTTAGGTAGTATACAGGCAGTTAGGGGTTTCCTTTAGGTAGTATACAGACATTTAGGGGTCTCCTTTAGGTAGTATACAGACATTTAGGGGTCTCCTTTAGGTAGTATACAGACAGACAGTTAGGGGCCTCCTTTAGGTAGTATACAGACAGTTAGGGGTCTCCTTTAGGTAGTATACAGACAGTTAGGGGCCTCCTTGAGGTAGTGTGCAGGAAGTCCAGGCCCCCACTTTAGCTACTGTGTAGGTAGTCAGAGCCCCCTTAGTATTTAGATAGCCAGGGCCCCCTTTGTAGAGAGGGTCCCCCTGTAGGTAGCCAGGGCCCCCCTTGTAGTCAGGGCCCTCTGTAGGTAGCCAGAACCCCCTTGTAGTCAGGGCCCCCTGTAGGTAGCCAGAACCCCCTTGTAGTCAGGGCCCCCTTTTTAGAGAGGGCCCCCCTATAGGTAGCCAGGGCCCCCCTTGTAGTCAGGGTCCCCTTAGAGTGCCAGGGCCCCCCTCCCTGTAGGTCGCCAGGGCCCCCCCATGTAGGTAGCCAGGGCCCCTTTGTAGAGAGGGCCCCCGAGGTAGCCAGGGCCCCCCTTGTATTCAGGGACCCCCTATAGGTAGCCAGGGCCCCCCCCCTTGTAGCCAGGTCCCCCCCCCCCTTGTAGCCAGGACCCCTGTGGGTAGTTTAAAAAAAAACCAAAAAAAAACAACAGACATCCACTTACCTGGCTCGGGCTCCTGCTCCCTCCGCTCCGATCTCCCCGCCGGCTCCGTACTGCCGCACTGCATAGGCAGCGCGGTGAAGTGACGTCACCACGCCGCCCACGTCAGCAGTAGGGGCCGGCGCCCGGCAGGCTGAAGGCCTAGCGTCTTCAGCCTGCCAGGGAGATCAGCGGAGCACAGCGCTAGTGGCGCTGTGCTCCGCCGACACCGCGCAGCCCCGGGAGTCAGGGCCATTAGTCCCCAACTCCCGGGCCGGTCTCTGGGCGCTCGGGACGCAGGTCCCGGGCGCTCAGTGACCGGATGCACGGCCGGGCCCCGGGAAGCGACGGCACTGCCTCTGGGGCCCCCAGCAGCTCGGGGGGGCCCCACCGGGGTATTCCCCGGTCCCCCGGCAGCCCAGTCCGAGCCTGGCCCTGAGAGAGGAAGCATTGTTTGCAGGCTAATGTGTAGGAAGTAACAGAAACCTTTATAGGGCGGCTATGGAAGCCTCCATTGGGCTTTCAGCTGCAATGATAATGGATCGGCACCCTGCAATCTTGCCACGCAAGATGGGTAGGATACAATCGGAGAGAGAAATGGTGCATGGAGTCTTAAGGGATCAGAACCAGCTCCATTCCCTGCTGTTAGTGGCGGGTGTCAGCTGTAATTAGCAGCTGTCACCCGCCTTCTATGTATCGGACTTACGTGGTAAATCCACTACTTGGGTCCTTACCGACAATAGGACCTACCAGTACATCTGCTGCCGTTAAGGGGGTTAAAAGGCCGGCTGTTACCAGAAGTCTATAGACACCCGATGAAGTGTTATATTAACACGATTCTGTTGTACATGATACTTTACTAATAATGATAAAAGGAACAGTTTCGGTTGAGCGCTAGTCCAATATCTGTGCCGTCCGATAATGCCAATCGGAGGTTTGAAGACACCGGCCTACGCAGACATCGCTCATAACTCCAATCACCCACCTGCACCCCTGGTGATCTGTTCTGCTCGCTCTGCCTCGGAGGCCAGGATCTGGGCCTGGTTCTCCCCTTCGGCCACATTGATTGCAGATTCCCGGGTCCCTTCAGATTCCAACACCATTGCTCTCTTTCTCCGCTCCGCCTCGACCTGAGGAGACAGACAGTGGATCACACACTGGAAACACCATTCTGATAAAAGACCTTCATACAACTTATCATAGGTTGTAGATCCATGTTACTGATACAAAACTCCAGATACCCTGCAGAGATAATGGGCCACATGTATGAAACAGTTTAGGTCTAAAACTCACTTTTTTGCCCATATTAACCTATGGGCAAAAAAGTGAGTTTTAGACCTAAACAATGTTCTAAAACTGCACCTGTCTGCAGCCTCCACTGAGGGGAAGGGGAGGTGAAGCATCCTGTTTACTATGCACAATGTATAAATATATGCAGTAGGTGAAGCTCCCCTAGTGCTGGCTGCAGGTGGCAACAAGTTTAACCTGAAAGTTTTTGCCACCATTAGAATTGATGGCATATTACCAGGATGTGCAATTCCTTACAGATTCATAAGGGCACAACCACCCACCGATCTTCAGAACGAGGCTTCCACATAAAACTGAAGTACAGCCACTTTAGCGAACATGACTATAAAACTTTTACGTGCCTTTTTAAGGGTCATTAAAGGGCTATTCCCATCTCAATTAGCTTTAAACGTATATGCAAACATTTTTACCTAATATATTTCTGGTGTGATTTTGCTGCAATTAAAAAGATACAGCAGGTTAGCTAACCTGCCTGTTTACAGATGGTTGCCTAGATTACTGACCCCCTCTGTGCTCTTGCAGCTACGTGTTATCAACAGAAGGGGGCAGAGTGGCTACAGCACAGCCTGCACCCATAGCATGTGGAGGGGGGGAGCCCACAACGTATACTTCTAGTGACAATAGGACATACTCATACACCCAGTGTCACAGAGGGGGTGACCCATGGTGTTCCCAGCAAGCACTTTGATGGTTTATCGACAGAATATGCCCTCAAAGGCCAATAGATGCAGCTCCCATCTCAGAGACCAGTGCCAGCCTCGGGAATGCTCCCGAAGAGGTTGGCTCAGAATGGAGTGTTGATCGCGCTTGCGCAAGACTCTGCATTCTGTTCTATGAGAGATCTGAGCACAGGTAAGCAGTGAGTACGGCTGCACGCAGAACTCCTATAGAACAGAATGGAGGGTCGTGCGCAAGCGTGACTAGGATCTCCATTCTGAGCTGAAACGTTCTTGGGTCCGTTCCCCAGACAAGTGCGAGTCGCCAAGGCGGGATATGGACCTCACACTATGCGATCAAAGTTTATAGTGGGAACTGCCCTTTAAGCAGTTAAAAGAACACATGCTAATAGAGCATAGAATTCTCAAAATTTCAGCCTTACATATCTGGAGTTCATGGGTCTCCTGAAGGGCTCTGTGTTCAGTAACTCTTTGAACAGCAGGAAAGTATGAAGAGGGCATTCTCCGAATAACTCCAGCCTCACCCAGAAGCCACAGTGTGACAATCCAGTAGGAGAGAATGCATATGCTGCCATGTCATCTAGGACTCCTTCCGTGATACATTGCTTGTATAATGAACAGTTCTGCAATTCATCATCGTTATAAGGATCTCTGTCTGCTGTTAGTGAATGGAAACACTCACTGTTCAAATGCAGAGAAAAGAAAAACTACAGTGCTCTGTTGTTGATTTTTCAGAAAGTAAGCAAAAGGTAAATAAAAACTGTTAGCAAATACATTACTGTTTTGATTTTGCTTTGTTTAGGAGATAGAGGTGATCTGATCTACTGCTTGTGTTCACGTCACTCCCTATTGAGTTATCTCCAGCACAGTAGCTTGTTTATCTAGGTTACTGACAAACTTAAACCCTTTAGAGCTCCATAGACTTGTGCACTACAGTTTACAAACCTCCTGCACTCATGTCACTGCAACAGGATCCGCTAGTAACAGCAGAGATATGCCAATCACTGCTGAAGAACCACCCACAGTATAACAAAGAAATAAGGGCCTAAAGCTGGCTGTGAAGAGCAGGCTGTGTGAAACGGCATGGTGAGAATGCCCTTTAAGACAGAAAACCTCTTTAGCGTTAGGCGTCATGCATGCATGGATTAAGTCTTACAAGACCGGCATTGAGGACCTACCTGCATCTGCATGGCTTCTCTGACTTTGGGAGGCACATGGATGTCTTTAATTTCATACCGCAGACACCTGATCCCCCAGTCATCAGAAGCCTGGTTTATAGCGTCCACAATATTGGAATTGAGCGATTCTCTCTCCTGGTTCATTCAGAAAATGAAACAAACATTATATTTCTGTTATTTGTGCCAGATGAAATGCAAACTCAATAAAATTAGTTGTTGCTGAAGGAGTTGTACATGATCACAATACAGCGCCACACCTGTCATGGGTTGCATGTAGTATAGCAGCTCAGCTGTGAATGGTCAACCCACGAACAAAGCAGCCATGTTTTATTAATCCTAGACAACCCCTTTAACCTCTTCCCAACCATGTTTACTCCTGTTCAATTGCTTTCAGTACATGCGGGTTGAAAGCTGTAACGCTTTCTTGTGATTGGTAATTACAATTTTTTTTTCACCTTTATGAGATTATTTTTTTTTTTTAGTGGTCAGGGGAGAAGGTAAAAATTAAAAGGAAATGTCCATGACTTGTAGCAAAAAGCACTATGAAAATAAGCTGTGTTCCCCTTGTTCTTTAAACTTTTTTGTTTTGTTTTCTTCTTTATAAACACATTGGGCACATTTATTATGAAAATCACACCCGAATTCTGGCACAATTTGTTCCAAAAATAATGTCGTCCATTCTTTACACCACGTTTATTCTACATTTTAGACAATTTCAAGACACTGCTGAGCCTTGCATGTGATGAGGGGGGGGGGGGGGGGGGTTGCGTTGGTGAAAAGGGGCATAGGTTAGTGTGCAATGCCGTGCTACAAAATTTTGCAGCAATAAGTAGCATAAAGCCAGCCAACAAATAGAAGGTGTAAACTGAAGCTAGAGTCTAAACCTGCCCCAGATCAACACACCATGATAAATGTAGCGCACTTTAAAGACTGACCAGTCCAAGTTTACACTGTCTACGTTTTAGACATGTTGAGAAATTTTCCCCACTGTGACCCCTCCTCTAAATAAAGTCTGGAAAAGTTATTTGGGGGTATTTTTTTTTTTTTTTTTGTTAAAACACAATTTTTTGTTTTACAATTTCACTTTTAAGGCTGATAAATTAGCCCTAGTGGGAATGCAGCTCCCAGCGCTAACTGCAGAGCAGCTCCTGTGCATGCAGCGATCGGGAAGGCAGGGATGGTAGTAAACTGTCCCTGCCTTTTTAATGGAGAGGCCCAGCTGCTGCTAACACTCTGTTCTTTTCTCCTGCAGCTGCAGAAACTGAGGACACTCCTTACAAAGTCAATTGAGGGCCACCAAGACATCTATAATCTAAGGGCAGTTCACAAGTGGTTAATATGACTGAAAAAGACAACGGTTACGATTATGTGGATGTAGCTGAAACGTACTTGTCACACATTCCACATATTGTGCTGACTATACATGGCTTCTCCTAATCTGACTCAGGGGTTTACTTGACACTTTGGTCAACCCTGGATAGACCTATGTACTAAGTGATGTTTGTACATAGATGTGTTACTACTACTTTCATGGTCTTCATGTCTATGAAGCTGACATAGCACTAATACCGTGTTTCCCCGAAAAGAAGACAGTGTCTTATAATAATTTTCGCTCCTAAAGACGAGCCAAGACTTATTTTTAGGGGATGTTTTTTTTTCTATGAACAATAATTCACATTTATTGTTGAACAAAACATCCACATGTATTAATATACTGTAGTGATTCATCACAAACATCAGCATAATCAGCCAAACTCTGAATTGCATAAAAAAAATGCACTGTGTCTTATTTTCAGGGGTGTCCTATTTTCGGGCAAACAGGGTATGATCATTAGTCCAGTGTATAAGGATGAAACATTATACAAAACCAACTCACCCTGAAGACCTTGTCCAGTGTCAGTTTGCCGAGTTCAGAACGCATGGTGGTCTGCGCCAGCTGAGTGACTGCGTATTCTGGATCTTCCACACCGTAACTGGCCTGCACACAGGGAATACAGTGAATAGGTGCAAGGTAATTGGATTACATCAAACACCTTGTCCATAAATTAAGAATATGAATGCTTAGTGAACCCTTTAAAGGAACCGAAACACAAAGGATATGACCTGCGCAGACCTCTCCTTTACCATCTGAATAGTAGTCACTTTCTAATATACATCAGTCTTCATTGATCCTGAATTGTGTAGTCCAAACCAAAGCCCTGAAGTTTAATATTATAAATGTCAGCTCACTTGCTTATCTTCATGCGGCTTCTTGCACACACTTATTACCGGCGGAGCTTGGAACTTCCCAAACAACTCCTCATGGGGAAAGGGTTCAAACCAACTTTCTCAATAGATGTTCCAGCTGACAACGTCCAAAGCATAAATTCAATAGATGGCCTTTGTGCTTGATAAAATTTTCCAACTTTTATTCCTTCTTTTTAAAAATGCTCGATAAATCAGAGGGTATGTGCAGTATAGTGTCCATGCCGAAGGACTAAGACTTTAAGTCGAAACGAGTTGAGCATTTTTTTCCTGCATGGACACTATACTGCAGCCTGTACGCTCTGATTTATCGAGCATTTTTAAAATGAATGAATAGAAGTTTGAAATGTTATCAAGCACAAAGGCCATCTATTGAATTTATGCTTTGGGCATTGTCAGGTGGGACATCTATTGAGAAAGCCCTGAAGTTTCCTCCATACTGATGGCACAATGACACAGCCCCACATAACTTAGAGCTTGCACCCCCGCATATTAACGTCATCACATACATGACCACATGGCCTGACCCTGCAGTTAGCCAGTTCTCTGTCAGCTATAGCATAGCAGAGACCAGTGCTGCACACATGCATAGTAAAAGCCGAGGGGATGCTGGGACTAGTAGTAGTGCAGTCTGTGTTTCATAGCCAGGAGAGGAAGAAAGTGTTACTTTTAGGGGGGGCTCTGTCAGTAACAAGAAATGCTAGGTTTTGCAAGCAAGGCGACATGTATAGATAAGGCTGTGGGTCTAAGGCCAGGTTTACACGAAGTGCTTTTTTTGCATTTAAAATGCAGCAAAAACACCATGAACTCTCATTTGATAAGGATTTCACCTCGATGTGCTGGAAATTTTAGTCAACTATAAAACCTGCACGCATATTTACCACATGCATTTTTAGTGTAGTTTCTGGACACATTGGGCCATATTGTATGAAAACTGACTCGGTCAGAGCGCCCATCTTATTTTTCAAGAGCACTATATGAAATGAAAGGGGCGCTCCGATTGGTTGCTATGGGCAACAAAGTGAGTTTTAGACCTAGTCAGTTTTCATACATGTGGCCTATTGTGTGAAACCAGCCTAAAAGTGTTTTGGTCAATTTTATTTTCCCCATCTGACAACCCCTTCAACTGTACAGTCTCTGGAAATGTTTATGCTTGAAGGGGTTGTCCAGCAAAAAATCATTCTTAAACGGGGTCAGGGTGGGAGCTATCTGCTCCTCTTAATCTCCGTGTTCTCATCCTAACACACAGGAGAGGCTCGGGCTCTATTGTAAGTACATGAGACGTGAGCCTCTACTTCATGTCGAGACGAGAACCCAGAAGCTAAGAGGAGAGGATCACTGGGGACATTTGTAGACAAGCATCACTTTTTTTTAATTATTATTTTTACCCACTCAGGCCCCATTGAATAATCATTTTTATTTGCTGGACAACCCCTTTAAATTAAGAGACTGAAATCCCGTTCTGGTCTATTGCCGCTCAAACATCTGATCGTTTGTTACAATGTATCAGCACAGCGACTCCCATGTGGCCTAACACAGCTGCAGCACAAATCCCTCTCCTGAGCTGATTGAAACTATGAATTAAAGGGGTTTACGCAATACAATGCTTAACATTTAGGGAAAAGTAAATGACTATTATTAAACACATTGCAGTTTTGATTTTTCTTTGTTATGGAGCTAAAGCAGAGTTCAAGCTTCTGTCCACCTCTCGTTGTTCTATTATCTGATTGATCCAAGTCAGTCAGTCTGACCATGATTAGACACTCGATGCAGAGTCTTGCACAGAGACTTGTTTACCTAAGTTAGTGATAATTTACAGCTCTGTAGCCTTGTGTACTACTTATTATAAATCTCCTGCAGTAAAGTCACTGTAACAGGAATAGCTAGGAACAGCAGAGATGATATGTTAATCACTGAATAGACCCATTCACAGCCCGACAAGAAACTGAGAGTCTAAAGCTGGCCGTGACTCTGAAACAACATTGTCAAACAGCCCCTTTAACAGGGTATTCCAGGACTTGCAAAAGCTTGTTTGTCCGATGGGGAATGATTAAAAATAGAAAAAAAAGAAGAAGCATTCTCGCCTCCGTGATGCCCCTTTTTCCACCGGTGCCCAAGTTTTTCTCATGAGCACGAAACTTCTCGTTCACATCCCTTGTGTATAGTAGGGGCCCACGCGTCGCGTGCTTGCCCGCTTTGGCCTGTGGTTGGCAGCACCTAGCACAGGAACAACGAACCTTCCGTGCTACAGTGAGATGAACAGGCGGCCACCAGGATAGAACGGGAGCATCACAGAGAGGATTATACTTTTTTTCTATTTTTTGTCATGCCCCATCGGACAAACGAGCTTTTGCAAGTCCTGGAACACCCCTTTAAGTAACACAACTAGAGCCTGGATGAAATAATTTAAAACAATAGCTTAACAGGGGTATTCCCATTTAATTGACGACCCTTAAAGGGGTTTTCTCATCTTGCTGTTTCACAGAGCCACAGCCAGCTTTAGACTTGCACTTCCTGGTTAGGCTGAGGATGGTTTCTAAGTAGGATTGGCAGTCAGCTCAGTATTTTATTCAGTGAAAGAGTATGGAGGTTTATAATCTGTAGTTACGGGGTTAACTCAAGGGTTAAACTTGCCTTTAAAATTAGGTAAACAAGCTTCTGTGCTCCATTATCCTCCATGGGGCTGCCACAGCCGCTTTGCTTTATCCACCATGGTACCGTTTTAGTAGCCTAATGGATACCTCCAACTTAACTATTAACATAGTGTGAACCCACCCTTACTGACAAACCTTAACCCTTTATAGCTCTGTAGCAATTTGCCCTGCTGTTTGGACTAATCACCATTGATGTCCCTCTAACAGACTCAGTTAGAAAGAGCAGAGCTGATATGCCAATCACTGCGGTAGAAACATCTACAGCCTAACCAGGCAGTGAGAGTCTAAAGCTGGCTGTGGCTCTGTAAAACAGCAGGGCAAGAAAACCTCTTTAAGGCTGTAGACAAACACTACTACTCCTGTTTACCGAAAGCTATCACAGATCCTGAAAATGGTGACATATTAAAGCACAAAGTGAATGAGCTGTAGAAATTTAGGATAAAATAATTCAAATTTATCATCTTATTTTTGGCCATTAATTTACCTTACAGTTTTCACTTCACCAACAACTTTTGGGGGCAGGGGGGAGAATGAGATTTTCCCTTTTAGGGGTCCATGACACGCAGGAAGTACTTTCCCTCATCTGTAAGGTGACATTTTCTGTTTTGGAAAGGAGGGATACAAGTCATCATCAGCATCAATATTAACCAGCACAGCCAGGTCTGAGATCAGCTAAATCCTCTTTTACCCCAAATTTTAAAATTTGGCCTTTTGGTTATCTTAACTCACTATACAGATGGTAGAGACTGGGTGACAACCATTCCTATGTGCATGAA
>JAODAL010016000.1:0-82027 GCA_025379985.1 Phyllomedusa bahiana | reverse complement strand
TATGTGAGGTTTTAAAAACCCCCATGAGGCAAAAAAACTGCTCCAAGGGAAAAGATTTAATTTTGCCCCAGGTTCCCATCAATCATCAAAAATTACATGGCTACATATGTATCAATATGTTTTAGTTTCAGGTAGTTATCTTAGCCTTTCTTGAAATTCGCAACTGTTCCTGCTGTAACCAGCTCCTCGGGGAGGTATTCCACAGATTACAGTTTCACGGGAAAAAAAATGCTTTTCTCTTCTGGAGATTGAATCCTTTTTTCTCCAGGCTTTACATGAAATAGTTTTTCCCCATACTTTTTTTTTGGGGACCATTTATATATTTATATAATTAATTTCATGCCCCCCGAACCCGTCTTTTCTCTAACAAAATAGGTTTAATTTTTTTTAAACCCCCCTTGATAACTAAGCTGCTCCTTCCCCCTTATAAGTTTGGTTTTGTATCTCGCATTTCCCCCTAGGCCCTTTAACCCCTTCTATAACTGGACCCCCAGAACTGAACAGCATATTTCAAGTGGGGCCCGCACAAATGTTTATATAGCAGTAATTTTAAAAAAATATTACAACCCCTGTCCCGCAAGCCCCTTCCTCTTTTATTACATCCCAATATCTTTCTTCCCTTTAGAGGCAGCTGATTGCAGGATGCTGTTCTGTAGTCTATGACTACAAGAACTCACAGTCTTTTCAAAAGTGTTTCCCCAGTTTTTTTCCCCGTGGGATTATTAGCCCCCGATGCGAACTTTACTTTTTATCAAATTAAATCTCATTTTAAAGTGGATCCCCAAAAGACTCAATTGTCAGGTCTGCTTGCATTTAAACATTTTTCCATAGATGCACTATATCATAACTTGGTGTCATCTCGAAAATAGAAAAAGTGCTATTAATTCCTACACTAATTTTTAAACCCCCTTACCGCCGGAGCCAGTTTTGGCCTCTCTGACAGAGCCCCATTTTTGAAATCGTAGTGTACTTATTTGAAAATAACTTTTTGACACTTTAACCTTCCTGTATTCAGGTTTGTTTTCTACACACATTGTGCTTAAGATAGTAAAAAATTTTGGGCCCAAAAAATGATTGTTTGAAAAAAATATCAAAAAATTTATCGTGAAAAATTTGAAAAATTTCCCAATTTCAAACTTCAAAAATTTCTGATGTGACAGATATTTTTCCATTTCAAAATAGTTTATAACTAGATTACCATTGTTGCTGTATTTGGATCATTTTTTTTAATGTTTTTTTTTTTTTTTTTAGACATTGGGGGGTTTTTAAAATTTTTAGTAGTATTTTTAAATTTTCAAAAAAAAATTTGAAATATACTTTTTTTTGGGGGACCACCCATTTCTAACGTGACTTTGATTGACTTATTTTAGTCCCCCCAAAATTGACCTCTTTAAAAAAATACCCCCCTTAAAAGTATTCAAAACCGCATTTATGAAGTTTATTAACCCATTAGGTTTTTAAGGGAATTAAAAAAAGGGAAAAAAGTGAAATTTCAAAATTTCACTTTTTTTGCAGATTTTCCAATGTTTATACATTATTGACAAGAATACGGTAAATGTGATAGGGAAATGAAATTTTTAATTTTGATTCCCATTTCTGCGTTTTAGAGTTTATCCCTATTGGCCCTAGTGCAATTTGGCTCAACCACAAGCCCCAAAATAGGAGGAGCACCTATGGACCTGGGGTCTCTTTTCATTACGATTTATTTAGGGCCTTTTCAGGTTTGCGGACCCCCTAAGGTTCCAAAACTTAATAAATCCCCCTAAAAAAATAATTTTGGGAAAAAAATACACCCTTACGGAAATATCCAGGTGTGTAGTGGGTATATCTCCCCCCAAAGGCTTTTCAAAAATTTTTTTAGGTTTCGGCCTGAAAAAAAAAAATATATATTTTTCCAATAATCTGCTTTTAGTGAAAATGTTTAATTTTTAAAGCAATTTTGGAAAAAAAAAGCCCCAAAATTTTTTTACGCAATTTTTCCCAAAGTTCGGCAATACCCTACATGGGGGTGAAAACTGTTTTTGGGCCCCCAAGGGGAAAGGGGGGGTACAAGGGGGGAGGCTTTTTGGGGTTTTTCGCCACAATTTTGGGTGGGGCCAGACGCATCTCCAAAGCCCCCAAAGTCTAAAACAGGTAAAACCCTTCCAAAGTTGTCCATTTTGGATTCAACGCCCCTCAGGGTTCCACCTAAGGGTGTTTTTTTGCTTTTGGGCGCACAGGTGTTCCGTTTTTTTTTTAGCATTGGGCCCATGGAAATGGAGGGGAAACGCATTCCGCCTTTGGGTTTTTGGGGCTTCATTTTTACAGTATTCGCCTGGGGGAAAATGCGGGATAACTTTATAGGGGGTCGGTACAATTACAAAGATATAAATTTTATTTTTTTTTTAAAGGTTTTATTATTTTTTCACAATAGAAGGGAGTTTTATAAAAAGTTGGTTTTTAAGTTGCGTATTTTGACAGCCAAAACTTTTTTAAAATTTTTGGGATATGGGGCTGTTGTGGGTTGTTTTTACGAGATGGTTTTGGGTTTTTTTGATACCCTTTTCGGGGGGATATGATGCTTTGTACTTTTTATTAAGGTTTTTGTGAAGCTTTTGTACAAAAAACAGCAATCCTGGTATGTTTTTTATTTTTTTTTTTTACACTGTCACTGTGCGTAAAAAAGACTGTGTTTTACTCAGCAGGTTGATACATTACAGTGATACCACATTTGTTTATTTTTTTTTTTAAAGTTTTATGTTTTACACAATAAAACACTTTTTTTTTGAAAAAAAAACACGTTTTTTTTCATCCCGCAGTCCCGAGAACCCTAACTTTTTTTTATTTTTTTTGTTTAGGAGTGTTAGGGACTTTTTTTTTGGGGTGAGTTGCCTTTTTATTGGTATATTTTTGGAGGAAAACTTTATGATCGCTTTTAAATCGTTTTTTGGAAGGTAGGGTGAAGAAAATCTGCAATCCTAAAGTGTTTTTTATTTTTATTTTTAATGCGTTCACCCCTGCAGTATCCCTGACAAGTTTTGTTTTACCTGTGGGTTAAGATGTTCGGTGATACCAATTTATGTAGTTTTTTTATTTGAAAACACAATTTTTTTTAAAAAAAAGTGTTTTTATTGTTGTAAAACAATTTTTATGCATCGCTATTTTAATGCCAGAAAATTTTTAAATTTTCCTATACAAACTGTGTAAAGGTTTTTTTTTTTGGGATGAAAATGACGTTTTTAAATTTGGGATCACTTTGATATTGTATGAGTTTTTTATTACTTTTTTTCTCCTTTTATGTGCTGGGGGATGAAAAAAATCGCTATTTGTGACTGTTTTTTTTTGGGGGTTTTTTTACGGGTTCACCGTAGGGTTAAATTAATGACAGTTTATAGGGTGGGTCGCCGCACGGGGTACCAAATTGGGTACTTTTTTTATTTTTTTATCTTTTTTTAGGGCGATTGGCGTTTTTTTAAAAGGGGGAAAAGGGGATGTAGTGTTTTTTTTTTTTTTTTTTGTGTTTGTGTTTTTTCTTTTTTACACTTTTTTTTAAATTTTCATACTTTTTACCTTTTCCCCCGGGGGAATTGATGAACGATGAAGTCATTCATGCAATAGGAGATCAGATACAGTTTTTAGCTGTTGTGGCCCAGGCATGTTGTCCGCTGCCCACAATGCATTGTGGGAGTGACGTCCCAGAAACCCGGATGCTGTCTTCAGGTGGGCTGTCTGGAGGGGATTCATACCGGCGCTCGCGCCCTTTTCTGCGCCGAGACGGGGGCACAGGAGCTCACTCCCGCCCCCCGCAGCCCCCGATTTTCGCGACCACGAGTCGCGAACGGGGGGTTAAACCCGCGGGGGCCGGAGCGCACTCCGGCCCGTGGGGGATGCGGCATGATGCCCGCGTAAAATACCGCTGGTTTCATGCCGGTCTTTCGCCTCCCCTGTGAGCGCGCAAGATCGCCTTGATGTATATACGGCAATTTGCGGGAACCCCCCACCCGCATTGTCGTATGATGCGACAAAAAGTCGGGGAAGGGGGGTTAAAAGTACAATAATAAAGAGGACCTAATAGTGAGCCTTGGGGCACACCACTTATAATCAGGGACCATTAAGAGTAGGAATCATTAACCACCACACTGTGAGTAGGATCCGATAGACTTTTTTTTTCCAAAACATATTATTTTATTCAATGTTTTATGTACCAAAAGAAACTTATGAGGGACAGTAACAAACGCCCTTTTCAAAGTTAAAAACACAATATCCGCAGCCGCTCCGCTATCCAGACTTCTACTCACCTCTTCATAAAAACAGATCAGGATGGTATGACAACTTCTGTCCTTAATAAAACCATGCTGGCAATCACTTATAATGTTATATTCAGCCACATATTCATATATATAGTCCCTTATGAGCCCCTCAAACACTTTTCCTACAATGAATGTCAAACGTACTGGTCTATAATTACCTGGACAAGACTTATCGCCTCTTTTTAAGATGGGAACCACATTTGCCTTGCGCCAGTCTCCTGGCACTTTACCAGTCATATACTTGCAAAGACTATATTTGATCAGGCATTTCACCACCAATGCTCTGCAAAATACATTATAACCAATCTAAAACAACATTTACTAAATATAATTAAAATAAACGAATAAAGATGTCCCTTAAATAGAAAAAACAACACTCAAAATACGAAAAAGAACGTAATATGAGCCATGTCCTGACTGACAGTTCAGGAGACCTGTGGGGAATTTTTGTCCTAAAACATTTTCCCCAAAATTAATTGAAGGTGTACTCGAAAGTCCGAAATATACAAAAAAGATGGCCCAAGCTGCAACAAAGAAGGGTGTATAGGTAAAGTGTGTGCTCAATGAAAAGCTAACTAGGCGGTATGGTAGAAAATCCACTACTATCTCTATCAAATCCTACCTAGCAGCAGGGTAGTGAGCCCGACAAATATGGTTCCACTTTAGGGGAAACCCTAGATAACCAATAAATGCCCAGAGAAAAAACACATAGTATTGAAAGGCACAAAATTTTAACAGAGGGCATTTCTTCCGGGAAAAAACAAAAGGGGTTCCTCAGAGAAAAAAAAAAATTTGGTGTTAATTTTAGGGGTTTTAACGGTATGATAACCAAGATATAAATACTACTATAGGTGTGAGATGACACACATTTGGCTAAGGTGTACAGCCACTATACCAGTCACCATAAAATCTCTAAATATGTACAGGGACACAAATTTAACCCAAAGCTGAGCTCTTAAAAAAAACTAACCCCATCTGGGCCTGCAGCCTTTTTTTTCACATTAAAGCTTATTTAATTTGTTTTGGGACCTTTTCCCTAACTCAGCCCAAAATTTGTTTTATCATTTGGGATGTTTTAAAAACAGCACAAAGCCCCCCCTTTTTCTTGCCGGGGGCCCCCCAAACCAAACCCCCCCACCTCCCCAACCATGGTTGCGACATCGAAGCTCACTGGTTACTCCCCCTGTCAGCCCAAATTTGCTTTTTTGAAGGCATCCAGGTTTTTTTGGGGTGCCCGTCACTAGTCCCCCAATGCATTGGGGGGCATGGTGTTTGACAATCACCATGGAGACCATGGTCGCTTACAGCGAGAACACCTACGAGTCCGGCCGACGGCCCCTGTTAGCGCTCCCTCCCTGACACCGGTAGAGGAGAGGTCGAGCGCACAGGATACCACCGAAATTGGACAACCAACCCCGGGAGCTGCGGGGGGCCCCGGGTCCGGAGAAATTAAACCTGAAACTTTAGAAAAGTTTTAAAAACAACTTTTCCCTTTTCCCATCTCTGCCCCAAAAACGGACCCTTAAAACCCAGGCCACCCTTGGAAAATATTAAAAATCATTAAAACCCCCTTAAACTCTGGTTTTTAAATTTGGGAAGCTATACCAGACCCCACGGGGGAACCGGCCCTTTTTTTTTCACTTCGGGCTACCCTTTTTCCCCATAACCCCCTCTGACTCCTCTCTGATCTGAGAGTTCCAAAAGGAGAGGGAAATCAAATTCATGTGCATTTTTATACACTCTTCAAGGTCCAAATTTCACAAAAACCCAAACGTGAAAAAAAGGGTGCTTCGGTTAAAATTTTATTACTGAGGAACTATTTGGCATCCTTATCAGCAGCAAAGTCATCCTAAGACTAAATTTTTCATATTAAACCCTTGTCCCCCGGGCTTTTCCCAATCCCCATTACAGTGTGTTTTTCCCCACAAATTTAATGGACTTCTCTTATAAAACCTGTTTCGGGGGAAAAGAAAAAATTTGGCCCTATTTCTAGTTTTTTCCGTATAAAGGGAAAGGGGGGGAGCAAAACGGGGTTGAAAAAAAAAAAAAAGGATTTAAGTACTGTCCATACTGTTAATCTGCCATTTAAGCAGCTCCACCTTTTAGCGGAACAAATGTTTGGCACTTCAAAAAGGGAAAACCCCTGTAAAGAGAAGGATAGACCGGGAAAGGGCCAAATAAACACCAATATGGAAAAAAAAAAGGGCTGGGCCGGGAGCAAAATACACGCCCCAAAGGGACTTCCCCCTTTAGTTTAGTCCTACAAGATCCCCTAGTGGCAGTTAATGAGAGTTAATATCCATCTAGTTTATTAACGTTGCCTCCTTCCCAGTGGGCTACATTCACAGACTACGCCCTTCGCTGGTCTTCCCCTGAGGGAATTTTTTTTTTTTTTCATATGCAATTGATGTTATCTTTCATTGTTGCTATGTTTGTATTTCACAGTTTTGCCTTAGTCCTTCAATCCACTTTCACAGATTTGTATTGCATTGGATATACCGAATCGGAGTATTGTAATCTACCTAATTCTAATGTCTGAGCGTCTTCCCTTCATAAAACATGGGGATTAAAATTATGTCACTGAACATGAAAGGTCTTAACTCCCCGATTAAAAGATCTTATACTTGGAGAGATGCCCTAAAATCTAATTGTGATATATTGTGTTGACAGGAAACTCACCTTAGAGAGGTAGATTCGAATAGATTAAAGCATAAGAAGTTCCCCCACATATTTACATCATCCCTACCAGTGAAAAAGCCAGAGTTGCAATAGCAATAAGGGATTCTGTTGCATTTACTTGTATAATGCAATGTGAATTAAACTCAGTGCCCTACACTTTTGTTAATTTAGCCCCTTAAGCCCCAGGCCTGAAAAGTGGTTAATGACCAGAACATTTTTTCAGATTTTGCCTCCTTGCGTTTCAACAGTTGTAACTTTTTTATTTTTTCAATGACGCAGTTGGATGAGGCCTCGTTTTATTCGGGACAAGTTGTACTTTATGGGGGAATAGTTTAAGTTCACTTAGAAGTTATTGCAGAATTTTTTTATTTTTTTTTTATTTTTTTACACCATTCACATTCCACACTTAATAACTTGTTAGATTAATTCTACAGGTTATTACGGTCGTATGGATACCTAATATGTGTATTTTTTTTTTTTGTGTGTAATGTATACACAATTATTTTTTATTAAATATTTATTTTTATTTTATCATTTATTTTTTTATTCCATTTTTTTTACACTTTTTATATTTTTTACAATTTTTTTTTTAATCCCATGAAGGGAGAACTGTGTTACTTGTTTTTTTTTTTTTAACACTTACTAATGTATTAGCAGGCAGTGATATGGACAGCACATAGTGTGTCCTGGTCACTGGCTTCATACACAGACAGCTCTGGGGCCACTCTAGGTCCCCAGGGCTGACTGTGTAGCCGTTCCCCGAGCTCTGTCGGATGACCGGGTGTTCTGATCACCTGACAAAGCAGAGGAACCCTTTGATTGCGCTGCGGTAACGCACCACCGCAATCAAAGGGTTAAAGCACCGGGTTGCTGAGGTTTCCCCCGCTGCTCAGTGCTCGCAGGAGAGGCTCTGGGAGCGGGGCTGTGTCGCTGCAGACGAACGACCCGCACCGGCCGACGCCAAAAGACGGTGCACAGTCGTTAAGGGGTTCTACGCCCCCAATGTGAGACAAATACCGTTTATCTCTAAGGTAATAGATCAGGTGAAGAGACTGACCAAGAACAACCTGGTTATTTGTGGGGACTACAATATTGTAATAGATAAGAAAATGTATAGTTCTGCTGGTTGTTCCCGTTATGCCCCAGAAATTCAAAACCTACTATGGCAGGAAAATCTCCATGATCCATGGAGATATAAACACGCATATGAATTAGATTTTACGTATTTCTCTGCTTCCAAAAATACCCACTCAAGATTGGATTACTTCCTAGTAGATAGACGACTACTCACTGCGGTAACCAAAACAGAAATTGGCCTTATAATGTGGTCTGTCCACGCTCCAATATATCTAACCGTAACAGAAGAATTCAGGTCCTCTTCCCAGCTTCCTTGGCGCATTAATCACTCAATATTAAAATCACCTGACCTAATTAAAGAAATCCATGATGCGCTTAAAGAATATTTCGAACTGAATTTCCCGTCTGCCCCAACCCCGGAAACCCTATGATGTCCCCATAAAGCGGTTATAAGAGGAATTTATATAAAATTGCCGACCAGGGAAAAAAAGAAAAAAAGAGACACAGCAATGACTGAATTTCTAAATAAGCTTCAAATTCTAGACAAGGAATTTAAGAAGAACCCAAACCTTAGTAACAAGGATAAACGAGCAGATTGTAGGAATCAATTACGAACTCTTAACTTATATTACTATGAATATCAACTATCTAAACTTAAATGGAACTTTTACCTTCAAGGAGATAGGCCATCCAAAATCCTTGCAAAACGAAGATCTCCCATTTAACAATCTACGACCCCCAAAAAATAGCAAACAGCTTTGCGGATTATTATGCTAATTTATATAATCTTAAAGACAATCCAGAAACCCCACCAGTTTCACCTAAAGATATCTTAACATTTTTAGGAAAAGTTAAACTTCCATCCCTAACAGAGAAGCACCTATCAGATTTAAACAAACCTTTTTTACCTAAAGAGATAAAAAAAAGTAATAAATAACTCCAAATTACACAAATCTCCGGGACCCGATGGTTCCACCAATGAATATTATAAGATATTTAAAACTACCCTTACCCCTTTTCTCTGTACCCTTTTCCAATCCATCAAGGATGAAGGTTCAGCCCCCACTGAAATGCTCTTAGCACTGATAACCAACATCCCTAAACCTGGTAAATCAGCGGATCAAGTTATCAACTATAGGCCAATCTATTTGTTGAATAACGACATAAAATTCTATTCCAAGATTCTAGCTAATTGGATAAGTAAGATATCACCCCTATTAATTCATAAGGATCAATCAGGCTTTGTCAAATCTCACCAAATGAGGGACGGAGTTAGAAGGGTTTTGGATGTTGTACAGATGGTTAACCTTCGTAGGACACCAGCACTTCTACTTTTTCTGGATGAAGAGAAAGCCTTCGATAGACTCAATTGGATCTATCTTAGAGAAGAAACTTACTAAATTTGGTTTTGAAGGCCCAATCCAACAGGCAATTATGGCCCTATATTCTAATCCTACAGCGAAAGTATTCACATCAGGTTTCCTCTCAGACAAAGATGCCCACTCTCCCCGTTAATTTACATTCTATGTGCGGAGCCACTAGCGAAACTAATTAGGAACTCCTCCTCCATCCATGGAATAAAGCTCTTTGATACGGAACATAAAATCAGTTTACTCGCGGACGATACCCTCATTATGTGTTCAAATCCAGAATTCTCAATACCTGCAATGCTAGACATTTTGCACACGTAGTCTACCATTTCATATTATAAACTAAACGAGACCAAATCAGTGGTTCTACTACTGAATGTCCCAGAGGACCTCCAGAAAAAATTGTCAAGTATCAAATTTGTCTGGGCCCAAGACCACATAAGTTATCTAGGATTAAAAATCTCACATTCTTTGGACCGCACTATTAACATATACTTAGCTGATCTTGCCACAGCTTTAAAAAAAAAAAAAAATTATTTATGCAAACTTTCCATATATTAAGAAGTGGTAACTGACATTCGACTACATCAGGCAAAATAACAATATTATAGTTATATAACACAAGTAAATAAGTTGAATTAAATGACGAAATGAAATATATTAACAATATAAATACTAATTTAATTTTAACCACTGCATGAACGTCTATCTCAATTTATGTTGGAAATGTTTGCTCCAAGGTTGCCAACACCTCAGCAATTGCTGTGACTGCCCTTTGCATTTTGCCAATATTTTTTCAAAGATATAATTCATGGAGACTATTTCAATGATCTCTTCAATTATAGGAATAGAGGTGGATTTCTGGTTTCTAGCTATCACTAATTTGACAGCATGGAGAATATGAGTTACCAGTGTCTTGTTGCAAAAAGGAATATCTGCTATACCCAATAAAAATAAAGCAAAACCTGGACCACTAGGAATAGGTGCTTGCGCTAATTCAGCTAGAAGAGTATAAACTTCTGATCATAAAGAAGCAATCAGTGTATAGTACCATCTTGTAAGTATTTTTTAGTATTGCTTAAACAAATTTGAGGACCAGAATGAAAGCCATTCAACAAAGTCTGTTCAGAATAATACTTACTGTGTTTTTAGACAGCAGTTGGTGTTAGGACTAAGACAAGAACTGCACTTTCCACATTGAGGAATACATAGTGGGATTACTTTGTCCCCTTGAAAACAAAGAAAAAAAGCAGAAGAAATCATTACTTGAAGCAGTGTTTCAGTTGTGTACTGTTATGCAGTGCTGAACTGTATCGGTCAGTCCTATAGTGCATGTCTGACCACTACTTCTTGCCATCTCTCTTGGTGGGGTGGGAGTAGCGCATTGTTTTGAAGAGTAATGTTGTGATTTGGATTCTGTTCACAGTTAAATTTGACCCAAAAATCTGCAATTCAATTCAAGTTAGCCCAACCTGAATTTTGGTGGAAGTTACAGAAAAGTTGTTTCTTACACTAACTATACCCTAACCCCAACTTAGGGTATGTTAGCATGATGTACTACAGCGCGTACAGTATGCGCCGCAGTACATCGTGTGTCTTGGGAGCTCGCGCTGATCAGCACGTACTCCCGAAGTGTGGGGGGGTGGGCCGGCAGCCCGCCGGCCCCATTTACATGTCACTTATCTCCCCACACGTACAATACAATCGTATTGTACGCCCGGGGAGAGGAGGCGTAATCCATAGTTCTCTATGAGAACTATGGATTACCGTAATTTCAGCACGCATCTCGCCCATATTAGAGCGAAATGCTTGCCGAAATTACGCCGTGTGAACATACCCTTAAGCTTAGTGTTTTGGATACCCTCAATTCTGAATCACTGTAAAACCAAACAGGTGTGAAGAAATCAGGCAATTCAGGTGGTGATTTGTGGTCCACAGTTTACACATGTGACATGAAGTTTGCATGAATATTAAGCCCATTTGCAAAGCTTGAAATTTTTGCATTAGTTTATATTCCCATACGTTCCCCTCCCTCTGCATTTGAAAATGTCCCATTAAAGCCACAACCCTGAAGGCCCCAACAGAAAATATCACCTAACCCTGCCTGCAAAATGGTTGCAAGACCTGCAGGCACATCCACACCACAGTCACATCAGGTGCACGAAATTAGGGGGACATTTTCCTGCAAGTCTTCCCATGTAGTTTATCTGATTATGTGTATGCGGTGTCCAACCATAGTCCTCTATGTGGGGGGAAACAGGGCAGAGACTTATACATGAACTCACACCGATTCACTACGAATAACAGCAGAACAGATCTCCCAGTGGCCGCACATTTCTCCAGAGAAGACCACTCTATTGAAGATTTGCAGGTTGTGGTTTTAATGGAACATTGCAAGATACAGAGGAGGGGATGGGAACATAAGCTGATGCAAAAATGTCAAACTTTGCAATATGGGCTCAATATCCACACTAGCTTCATGCCACACTATGTGTGAACTGTGCAGGCCACAATTCACCACCTGATAGCAAGAATTAATTATCCCCTTTTCACGCATCACAAGTTTGCAGATTCTTTAGTTCTGACGTGTTGTAAATAACTTCTCTGCTTATATTGCATTTCGTTATTTTTTCAGAGATTTTAAGATCCTTTGCAGACTCTTGTCTTATGTATAAAAAAGTCTGTGAATGTTAAATTTTTTGTATAACATGTCTGAAAAAGAAAGCTAGTACACTCGAAAGCTTGCCATCTGTCATCGCACCCGTATGCTGGTGGTGAGCGGCGCCGCGACCTGCATGCCGGGCCGCAGGTGTGCTCACTCTCCTGCACTGTGGCAGTCCCACTCACCTGTCTATGCTTCAGTCAATGTCTCTGCCTCCCAGCATGTGCATCCCCGCTTCCTAGAGCACCGGCTCTGTGAAACTTAAAGGGACAACCCACCGGTAATTGGTGATCACCAGGCGCTGTCCCTGTTTAACCCTGCCCCTTCCTAACTACCTTGCCGGATCTTTAGTGCATTGTACCTACTGAGAAAGCGTTCCGAGTCTTGCTAGTGTTTCCATGTACCGTACTGTTTGCCTCCGTCCCTCGACCACGAACTGTTGCCGCCTGTCCTGACCTTCCTGTCTGTTCCCGACTACGAGTTTGCCTCACGATTTTGTGCCACGCTACACCTTGGCTGCCACCGCAGGCTAGTCGTGTCAGGAGTAGCGACCTGATCGTGTTCCCGCTGCAGCAAGTACATCCTGCTTTGCGGCGAGCTCTGATGAATACCAGGACCTACTTAGATTCCGCTCCCTGGCATGGCTAATACCACCGCTTGCGGTGGTCCTGAAGATCCACTACTACCGATCGTTGCACCATCAAATACACTCAGTCAGCCTCTTAAAGGTATCACCTAATGTCTTCACTCTTCTGCGGCTAACACGGTACAACATTATACTATTAATCCTTTTCATTATACAATTTTACAGCTTTCTTTCAGTCAATGAGAACAGTCTTGCTTATGTCTTGAGATTCAAAGCATAAACAGACCTTATAACTCTCACAGCTGAGAGGTGGGTGCAGAATCCAGTTTATAAAACACTGTGAGCTACTGTTAATATAACATTA
This sequence comes from Phyllomedusa bahiana, assembly GCA_025379985.1. Classification (NCBI taxonomy): domain Eukaryota; kingdom Metazoa; phylum Chordata; class Amphibia; order Anura; family Hylidae; genus Phyllomedusa; species Phyllomedusa bahiana. The sequence continues at coordinate 69,000 of JAODAL010016000.1, read as the reverse complement.
TACATTTCTCCTACATTGATAGTTTTATTGTAAAGTTTTTAAATTTTACCCCACCACCACCACCCGTTTTAGGCAAAAATATATATATTTCTTTAAATGGACTGATTAGTCTCTAAGAGCAGGCCCGGACTGCTCACAGGGCAAACCGGCATTTGCCCGGCAGGCCCCGAGTGCCGGCGCCGGTCTATGCGCACTACAGGGGCCGCAATGGTCGCATCAGTGACCGGACCCCTGTGTCAGGGGACCGACAGGCCCCCCTCGCCACACGCCGACCCAGCCATGCAGCCATCACGGCCGCCGCTTGCACTGTGCGGTGCAAGTAGCGACCGAGGCTGAACAGCCGGGATCTTCTGATCCTGTCTGTTCAGCTCCCAGGAGGACGCGTGGCAGGTGCGCGATGTGATGACGTCATCGCGCGCCCGCTCCGCGTCCTGCACACTGCTGCCGACGGCCGCTCCGGGCGAAGACAGAAGAAGAAGCAGAGACATCAGGTAAGTATTATTTTTATTTACTTTTTTAAAACTACCAGCCCTGTCTGCCTATATACCGCCCCTGTCTGCCTATAAGTGTGTCCTGCAGACTATGGATAAAATAATTTGGCATTCACATTTTTCGTGGATTTGTTGTAACGTGGAATCTCTATTAACCTCCATACCACTGGACGTCGCACTTTTGTCTCTTGAGTTTCATTTTGCTCAATATAGTGATTTTTTCTGTTGATTTGCAGAAATTTTTTACTTTTGACAGTTCGGTTTCTCAAGACCCACAATTTTTTTCTTTTTGACAAACATTTTTATTTACAGTTACGTGGGGTTTCCATGGGAGCCAAATTCTCACCATCCGTTGCCAATTTAGTTATGTCCTGGTTTGAGCACATGTAAATTTTTTCTGAAACTAATCCTTTTTTTTCGGACGTCCAGTGGTATGGGAGGTATATAGATGACATGTTGTTCATATGGAGGAGTTCATATGACAGATGTCTGTTATTTGCAGAATTTTTAAATAACAATCCTCTAAATCTCAAATTTACCATCACCTTTGATTCTACACAAGTCTCTTTTTTAGACCTAACAGTAACAGGCACCCCCGATCATTACATTCAAACGAAAACTTTCCGTAAGCCGGTTAGTGGAAACCCCATCCTGCACTACCTTAGTTTTCATCCCAAACATACATGTGTTTCCATCCCTGTTGGGGAGCTAACCCGTGCCAAACGCAATTGTTCGTCACAACAACATTTCATTAGTGAATCTCACAACATTCATCAATGCCTTTCTGCCAGAGGTTACCCACAGTGGGTTATTAAACGTGCTCAACGCATTGTTGACCGCAAAAGTCGTAAACATCTTTTATATTCGCAACAGGGTACTAAACAGTCGCCAAACATCCCTACATTGGTAGTAAACTATAACACACACTTTTCATCCATACAAAATAATTTTTATAAATATTTACCCATACTTTTCGAAGATTATTTACTAAAAAATATTTTGGCACAGGGCTGCAGAGTAGTAGCTAGACGTCCTCGTACCATAGGCAGTCTTATTGGCCCCAATTCTCAACTACCCCCTCAACCCTCTACTAATTGGCTTAAACACCAGGGATTTTATAAGTGTGGGTCATACCCTTGCAAGACTTGCTCTTTTTCTCAGGTCACTCGGTCCTTTCAATCTCAGGGGCAGCGTTATAATATTAAACAGTATCTCAATTGCAACTCTGCTTTTGTAGTTTACATCATTGAATGCACACACTGCCACCTATATTATGTTGGCTCCACCACATGTAAATTCAAAGTTCGAGTGTGCGAACATCTCAATTACATCCAAAATCCTGGCAATCGTAATATTTCTAATGCTGCACGACACTATCAATTCTCACCAATCCAGCAACAGATTTTTTAGGGCATTTGCTATAGAGAAGGTCCAGTTAGGCAAACGAGGAGGCAATCTTATTTATCGATTACGTGACAGAGAAGCATTTGGATCGTAACTCTAAATACTGTGTGGCCTCATGGCCTCAACATACGAAATGAAATTCTTTATCATTATTAATGTATATGCTTGAGGTTTTGTTATAGGTTTGGTTTTCTTTTCTTTCCTTTTTTTTTTTTTTTATATATATGTTGTGCATATCTGTAATTTTTGCTCCTATTTGTTTCATGTTCTTATTTTTATGTTACATATGACTAATATTTATGTGGGCAAACTCTTGTTTTTTTGGGGTTTGTATTTTATTCAGTTGTTTTTATCTCAGGTTTTTGTCCCCTGCAATCAGAGTTATGAGGCGGTTTGTTGTACATATCATTATGCATTGCGCCGACCGCCCATGTTGTCATTGTCCTAGCTCTGTCCGCTCTGGTCCCAATTCTTTCGGCGCAGGCACGGTGGGTCCTGTGGCGCCGTTGGTGCACAGGCGCCGATGCCTACCCTGACTGTTGTTATGGGCAGGATCCCGGCTCCGCTCACTTCGGCTCCGACTCCTTCTGCGCATTTGCGTCGGTGTCTGGGATGCCAACAGTGCGCAGGCGCCGGCGTACTCACATGTATCATGGATACGTTCGGTGCAGGACATGTGACCAGCGCTTATGCATTGTGTTACTTTCACACAGGCTGCCTCTTCTCTGCTACAGGTGAGCTATATCAGCTGTGAAACACAAATATTCTTTTTGCGTTTTTATGAATATTTTTAATTCTTTATATCATAGAACAATCTTCGCCAATATTGCTATATTCAAGCATTAGCTGAAATTTATCTACTTCTCACATAGACATAATGAAGATTCAAGAAAATGTAACCTGGAGTCCTCAATGAGGTTAGATGTCCCAAAGATCAGCAGGTATCCGCCATAAGTATCTACTGGTTCCGATTGCTTTCAGCAGAGATCATGGGAACAGCCGGTTGAGATGTCCTCCATAAGAAACACCACACGACGTTTCGGGGGATAACCACACCCCCTTTCTCATCTCAAGTGTGTTTCACTAATCTTCTCCTACGATTTTGGCATATTTGTCCAGCGGGGGTTCTATTTTAATTATTTTCAGTTAAACATTAGTGTCTTTTTATCTGCGGACTGTGGACTGCTGGGAACTCATACTATTTGTATGTTTTTGCTACATGGCCCTAAGCTACCTGGCTCATTACTCGGGGCAGCCCTAGCTACCTGGATCATTACTGGGGGCAGCCCTAGCTACCTGGCTCATTACTGGGGGCAGCCCTAGCTAGCTGGCTCATTTCTGGGGGCAGCACTAGCTAGCTGTCTCATTACTGGGGGCAGCCCTAGTTAGCTGGCTCATTACTGGGTTCAGCCCTAGTTAGCTGGCTCATTACTGTGGGCAGCCCTAGTTAGCTGGCTCATTACTGGGGGCAGCCCTAGTTAGCTGGCTCATTACTGGGGGCAGCCCTAGTTAGCTGGCTCATTACTGGGGACAGCCCTAGTTACCTGGCTCATTACAGGGGTAGGCCCTGTCTATCTACCAAATTAATGGAGGAAGGCCCTGTTTACCTACCTAATGGGGGTCTACCTATTTACATGCCACTTATCTGACATTTTTTAATTTCTAATTTTTAGGGTCTAACATATGCTGTTTGGGAAATTGATAGGAAAGTGCTGGAAAAGAGAGGAGTCTAAGATGTATTTTTGGTAAATTCTACAGGGACGAGTAGTGACTGGGAGAAGAAGACATTGCGTTCTGTGCCGGACAGAGAAAATGTGGAAGGGAACAACTCATCACGGAAGACATCATGGAGGTTTGGGCCAAAAGGAGAAGAAAAGGAGAAGAGAACAACTCCCATCAGAGATGACGTCTCCTGTGAGTCCCTGCTGTCAGGGGTCATTTTACTTCTGTGTTGAAACAGTGCTGTATTCATGTGTTGGTGATGTGATTGGTGGTGTTGTAGGTTATGTTGGTGCTTATGTAGTGACAGTGTGGGCTTGTCCCGGATTGTAAAGCAAGTGCACTCCTGACTCTGTGATGAGGGGTTTCTCTGCACCACTGTTTCTTTCTTGCTTGTGTGTAGGGTGCTTTCACTCGGAGCGGTTTTGTTGCATTTTTTGATGCGTTTATTGTGCAGAAATGTACAGCATTAACTGCTCTGCCTTTCTGCACAAAAACGCACCAAAAATACATAAAAAATGCATCAGAAAAGCTCCGTGTGAAAGCACCTATACAGTGTAGTTTATTTTAGAAAGTGGCGAGGTGCGAGAACAAGGGGAATTTTTTAAGCGGATATTGTATGTGGGCTGCTGGGGGCTTAGTGCCAGGGCTGATTTTTATTCCCAGTCCGGCCCTGTCTAAGAGACTTCTCAGCTGTTACCACAGGGAGCTGTTTTATGGTTTTCTGCATATGTTGTGTGTGGTGATGCTCTAATATCCTGGGTTGGTGGGCCACATTGCTCAGCAACACTGACAGACCCCTTACTTTGTCATTTCTGTGAAGTCAGCTGACAGAAGGGGCTGCTGAGGATGACACATGCCTGGAAAGAGACAGACACTGGTGAAGTATGTGTTGTGACACTGAAATGTCTGATAGTTGATCAGATTAATGGCCAGCCAGTAAATGAAGGTGGGCATCAAAGCATAATATAATGGATTTTGTACATAAAAATGAGGAACAAGCAGGATGGTAGCAAGGGTTAGTGTTATAGGAGTCTTAGATAGAAGTTGGGTGTTAACTGTTCTCCTGTTGCATTGATTACATTTCTTGTGTAAAAAGCACCCAATTTCATAATTGTTTGTCTATACCATTTGGGGGACAAAGGAGGCACTCTCCAGCACACTAGTTACAGGTAGTGTTGCTCTTCAGATTTCGGTCCAGCCTGAACCAAAGCAACCACAATTTTGCCAGAACATCATACACAGCAACTAGTGTGCTACCAGTCAGACTGGCAACGCAAGATGTACTATTCATCAGATGTGTGCATTCCCATTGGGAACCTTACTGAGAAACCCATTAATGGGGTTCTGCCACGAGCGCGTTTCACTTACTCACAGATCACCTAGGTCTGCTCCAGCTTTGAAAAGTGGGCGTACTGTTCTTCTGCTCCCCGGCAAGCCATGCCTCTTTGTAACGTTATCCCCCCTCTTCCCGCAACCTTATTGCTCTGTACATGAGGCACATACAGCATACATGCCAACTCTCCCGTTTTTGGCGGGGGGGTCCCGCTATTTGGGGTCCCCTCCCGCCCTCCCGGGGGAGTTGGCATTCCTCCCGCCGCCTGCAGGCGGCGGGGGTCCTTTAAATTACCGCGGCGCAAGAGTAGCGCTGGTGCGCTACTCTTGCGCCGCGGGACCGCTCCTACAGGCGGGTGCAGCGGCCGCAGCGGCCGCTCACCCGCCCGCGGTCTCACTGTGCGGGGAGGAGGCAGGAGGGATCGCTCCCTCCTCCCTCCTCTCCCTGTAAGTAAGGCGCCGGTGTGTGCGCCGCACATACAGTTCAGCGGCGCAGGGGGCAGTGCGATCGCGCGTGTACTCGCAGGATGAGAGCGCTGCAGGAGCCTGGTAAGGTAAGTGGATTTTATTATTTAATTTTTATTAGCTTTAGGGGGCTCTACCTGGCTAACAGAGAGGGCAACTACCTGGCAACAGAGGGGGCACTACCTGGCAACAGAGGGGGCACTACCTGGCAACAGAGGGGACAACTACCTGGCAACAGAGGGGACAACTACCTGGCAACAGAGGGGGCACTACCTGGCAACAAAGGGGGCACTACCTGGCTAACAGATGGGGGCACTACCTGGCTAACAGATGGGGGCACTACCTGGCTAACAGATGGGGCACTACCTGGCAACAGAGGGGACACTACCTGGCAACAGAGGGGGCACTACCTGGCAACAGATATGGGGATAAGGGGACATCTACCTGGCAACAGAGGGGGCACTACCTGGCAACAGAGGGGGCACTACCTGGCAACAGAGGGGACATCTACCTGGCAACAAAGGGGGCACTACCTGGCAACAAAGGGGGCACTACCTGGCAACAAAGGGGGCACTACCTGGCTAACAGATGGGGCACTACCTGGCAACAGAGGGGACACTACCTGACAACAGAGGGGACACTACCTGGCAACAGAAGGGGCACTACCTGGCAACAGAGAGGACACTACCTGACAACAGAGGGGACACTACCTGGCAACAGAGGGGACACTACCTGGCAACAGATGGGGCACTACTTGGCAACAGAGGGGACACTACCTGGCAACAAAGGGGGCACTACCTGGCTACAGAGGGGACATCTACCTGGCAACAAAGGGGCTCTACCTGGCTAACAGATGGGGGCACTACCTGGCTAACAGATGGGGGCACTACCTGGCTAACAGATGGGGAACTACCTGGCAACAGAGGGGGCACTACCTGGCTAACAGATGGGGCACTACCTGACAACAGAGGGGACACTACCTGGCAACAGAGGGGACACTACCTGGCAACAGAGGGGGCACTACCTGGCTAACAGATGGGGGCACTACCTGGCTAACAGAGGGGGCACTACCTGGCTAACAGAGGGGGCACTACCTGGCTAACAGAGGGGGCATCTACCTGGCAAACAATGGGGGCACTACCTGGCAAACAGATGGGGCACTACCTGGCAAACAGATGGGGGCACCTACCTGGCTGACAATGGGGGCACCTACCTGGCTAACAATGGGGGCACCTACCTTGCTAACAATGGGGGGCACCTACCTGGCTAACAATGGGGGGCACCTACCTGGCTAACAAAGGGGGGCATCTACCTGGCTACAAATTTGGCTCTACCTGGCTACAGAGGGGGCATCTACTTGGCTACAAGTGGGCATCTACCGGCCTGTAAGGGGCACTACCTGGTTATGGGGGGCTACTACCTGGCTATAAGGGCATCTACCTGGCTTTCTTCCAAAGCCGTTATGCAGTTAGGTGGAGTGGGTGTGGCTTTTTTTGAAGGGGCATGGCATACCAACAAGATAGGCGTGTCCATGCAAATTTTTGCCGCGGCGCGCTACATTCTCCTGCTTTTTTCATTTTCGAAAGTTGGCAACTATGACATACAGTATATTAAGAGTCAAGAAGAAGATGGGACTTAAATTTGTTATTCATTGGAAGCTTTTTCCCTTTGTGTGAACATACACTTTGTTATCCAGTTCACAATGAGGATGTGCGGGATCAGTACATACAAGGCTACGTGCACACTTGTGTTACCCAATTGACTCTAACTGAGGCATTGTTGGGCTATTTTTTTTCCACCTATTTTGAAGCAATCTGCGACTAAGGCCCTTGTAGAGCCTCTGACACAAATGTGCACATGTTCTAATAATAGTTAGGAGGAGTGTACCTCCTATGTCTAAAAAAAAAAAAAAGGATTCACATAAGTATTTCCATAATCATCTATTCAAATTCTTACTCATACCTGGTTTTAGTTCTGTCACTTGCTCACCAACACTTTCAACGATTCCAGCTCCCTCATGGCCAAGAATAACTGGAAAACATATGTTGTCCATATCTCCTTGCAACGCGTGGTCATCTGTCCGACATATTCCTGTACTCACTATCTGCATGCCATAAAAATAATTCTTCATTCAGGTCGTGTGATGAATACGTACAACAAAACTCCCTTACTCATGTCTTTCACCTTAGACACCATTGGTATCTGGTTAAAACAGTAATATAGTTAATGTATCAGCTGCTGATCTTTATAGTTGTAAGGACAGCTATGATGTGGATCCTCTGAACCACCGCAAGCAGAGGTGTAAGCCATGTCAAGGAGCAGTCAGGTTGGACTCGTGTAGTGGAAGACAACCAGGTCGCTACCCCTGACGCAAATTGTTTGCAATGGCAGCCGGGATGCAGAATTGTACAGAAAACGGCAAGCAAACTCTTAGTTGGGGACAGGCAGAAAGGTCAAGGCATGTATCAGGCAAACGTGGTAGGGACAGAGGCAATGGTCAAATACATGGCAGGACAGAAACCAAATGAAAGACTTTCTCTATGGCACAGGGCACAATAGATCTGGCAGGGAGCACAGAAAGTAGTCAGAGGATATCGGGTCACCCGATTATCAGCACGTTGGCCCTTCAAGTTGCACTGAGCCGGGAAGCATGCGCCCTATGGAGTGGGTACATATGCGCAGGCAGGCAGAGGCACACAAGGAAGCACTACTGGTATTAGAGTCAGTGTTCAGTGTGGGTAAGCAGAGCAACAGGCTCTAAAGTGCGCAGAAAGAGAAAGAAGATGGGTGCAGGCCCCATATTGGTAGACACGCTTAGGTAGACACACTAGAGCACATATTTGGCTATATTCGAAACTCCCACAGAAGTAAATGAAAAGGACAGCCGCGCGCCCTCCTCACTCCCATGCACGCTTAACTATCTCCAGGCCTTGATGCTCTCTCTTTCTAAAGATCTGTGCCTGTGGGGCAGCGATTACACTGAGATCATCTCCTGTTACACTCCTTGAACTAACTACTTAGGCCTTTCCCTCAACTTCTTCATTCTCTTCTTTCCCTGGGCAGTTCCCCTTATCTGACCCTCCAATCTACCTGTTCCTACTTACTTGGTCACCTACCCCCTGTGAGCTCCAAGGTTGATTGCCTGCCTGCTAGCCTGTTCCACAAGTACCTCAGAGGGGGGTGGCGCATTACTTTGGTAATAATTGGCACCATCTTGGCTCTGCAAAGCCATATTTATTTCAGTGTTGTGTGCTCTGCTTACCCCAGACTATCTAGACAATATGGGTAGCATGGATGAAATTTGGAGTTTAAACGTTAAATTTCATGCGCATATGATTAGCCTAGAATGCGTCTGATTTATGAACCCGCTCTACAGAGGGTCATAAATCAGGCACGTTCTAACGCTAATACGACATTTCTGGCTCAGGCAAACCACTTTAAAAGTGGTTTACCTGTTCCAGCAGTAATGCGCCTAGAAACGCTGTAGCAAAGCTATAAATCTATAGCTTCGTATGGTTCTAGTCCGCCCTGCCTCCCGCACGTCCCCGAAATCAGGCGCATTACAAAGTGCCGCTTGCACTTTGTAGTGCGCCTGATATTGGCGTACGGGCCATTTAAAATGTAGCAAATGGGGCTGTGCTGGATATCGGGCTGAAGAGACGCAAGATATTTGGCGCAGCCTCGTTCATACATGTCGCCCTATGTGTACTATTCATTTAGAAATGTCTATATAGTCTGGTGGTAACTAGAGCACACAACATTGAAAAAAATCCCTATACATTTATTATAGTATTATTTAGGCTGCATTTTACTTAGATTATCACTATTCAGTATTATAGGCAATAAAATAATTCTTTCAATATATATATATATTATATATAATATATATATATATATATATATATATATATATATATAATATATTATATATAATTCTATATAGTTACCAGTATAGTAATGAAACCCCAAAGAAGTAGGAGGAGGGGAATACGATTGTCGGTGGGGGGTATTTTGAATGCTCAGTAATTATTGTATATATGTAATTGGGTGGTTTTATGCCGAGGTGATTCAGCATTTGCGAAACGCGTGGTCTATGTTTATATTATTTTGTAATAAAATGACACATTTATAGAGGTAATGTTACCTAGTGTCATTTAATACATTTTATTAGCGCTAATCCTGGTTTTTTGGATACGTTCTACCGCGGAGTTCGGGTTTTTGAACTTCCTCGTGCTTTTAAAATAGGATCGGCTGCTGGTGTTTGAACCGATATTGGTCCTCAAGCTTCTATATGTGTTGTACCATTTAAGTACAACCAATTCAGGTGAGCAGTTTTGGTATTTAATAATCCTGCCAATATATATCTGCTCCGCTACTCAGGAGTGTGCTTTTGTTCCATTTGTTCTACAGTATCCCTTTTAGAGGCAGAGGAGTGTCTAAGTGAGGGCCGTCTTATAATTGGCGGGTGGAGTTTATGAAGATTGATAACTTCCTGTTTCATTGCCTCCTCCTCTTTCTCTCATCAGATCGGACTGGAAGTTCCCACCCTTACCTTGATTTTATTGTATATTTGTTTGTTTGATCATTTTTAATTGATCACCTAGATGGATTTTTGGTTTTTTGGATTATTAAAAAAAATGTTTAACCTGTGTGTAAAATGTCTGTATAATACATTTGTTACCTTGTAAATTTTTGGAGCTATCATATTCCATTTTATTGGGTGTTACCCTCTAAGCCGAGGGGAAGGGCAGTCCTCCAGCCATGGTTCCCTAGAGGTTTCCTCCGTGAGGGGTGGAGGGAGAGGGGGCTTCCTCTCCTGAGTGCTGGAGGATGACTCTTCCTGAGTTGGGGGTTTTAAATTTAATTATTATTTTACAGGCCTTGAAAAGAATATAGATATAAAAAAAAGAATAAGTGGATATGTAGTGGCCTGAAACAGAACCTTGTTCCGTCTGCCTGTTTCATGACTAGCTTACAGCCACTACAAATCGATCACTAGTCCACCCCTCCATGCCTAGTTTCCCACTGTGAGCTCATATATTTAAATCCCAGACATTTCTTTATTTCGTTCTATTGTGGTTGCTTTTGTGTGTTTCTCCTACAGTATTCTAGTCCAAAACTGCATCTTTCTTGCATTTACTTTGCCCACTGTTAGAGCAACAAGGAGTTAAATCAGCTTAAAGGGACAGTGTACCTATTTTTGTTACTATGTCTACTACAAGTAATAAATGACTATTGGCTCTAGCAGCCCTTCCACTTCATCTGCTAATGTTCCTGTGCCTATAGTTGCCATTTTTTATTGGGACCTCTAGTCTCCCAAGCTATAATGGAGAACCTCACACCTTTGCAGGGTTTAAAGAGAAACTGCTCCGCACTCTTGAACTTGTCTTGCTTTCTCCTAATCAGCAAGTTCAGTTGCTTCTAGGACAACTCGAGGGTCCAGCTGCAGAAGAAGTACGCTCTTGGCCAGACACTGAAAAAGCCAGCGTGCAACAGATCCTCACCCGCCTGCGCAAAGAATTTGAAGTACAGTCGCCTACAGAGGTTCGTTTAAAGTTCTATGACAGACGTCAGAGACCAGGTGAGACTTTGAGAGACTATGCACTTGCACTACAGTCCGCATACAGAGCTCTGCAACAAGTTGACACCATAGATCCCTCAGCTGCTGACAGCATAATCACTGACCGATTTATTGAAGGAGTGGACTCTAGACTAATACAGAGCCAGTTACGCATGCTAGCAGCTCAGAATCCCACCATGTCATTTCTCGACTTCAAAGCTCTAGCCCTACGAGTTATAGGAACTGACTCACCCTGTACCAGCTATACAGACCTGGCTGGCAGAATTCCTGTTACTTCATCACTACCTACTGTTTCGCCAATGCAAGCTACTCAAGCTGCACAGACTTCTACACCCGTTAGTACCACTGTCACTCCAGACGCACTTGCTCAAGTAATGGACTCTCTTTGTCAAGCTCTAAAGGAGTTAAGGGGACAATCTTCTACCTCTTCCCGTGAGTCATCTGTAAGTAGGACATTGTCTCCGGAGCCCCGCTCTCGCCATCCAAACCCGGATAGGCCTCCGCCTGAAAGGTCTCCATCACGTCAACGTCCCTACTGCACCTATTGCCGTCGTCTGGGACATCGCAAGTCTCAGTGCTTTCAGTTAAACCCCCAGGGCCGCCCCTCGGGAGGTAACTCCAAAGGCCCAGAAGGACAACCACAGTGGATTTCACGGTTTCTCTCGAAATGCCCGCATGTAACTATATGGGTCAACGGTGTTCCTCTTGAAGCCCTAGTAGACACTGGTTCCCAAGTAACCACTATTCCAAGGCACATATTTGAGGAACATTGGGACTTTAGTGTGTTGAGTCCACATGGTAAAGCCAAATTACATTTAACTGCCGGTAATGGTCAGCCCATTTCCCAATTAGGCTACTGGGAGCCTACCATCCAAATTGGTGATCGTAAATTGCCACGACAAGGTGTTATTGTTACTGAGGCTCAGGGAGATAATGCAGTTACAGTGTTAGGCATGAATGTCATACGCCATGTTTTCTCTGAACTGTTAAATGCTTTGCATGCCTCTTTGTCATCTGCTTCCTCCCACTATAGGCAAGCAGTCCAGCGAATCATTAAAGCGTTCTCTGCTCAGCAGAAGTTTGCCAACAATAGAGGAGAAATTTGTCGTGTCCGCACTAAAGATGTTCACCCAATTACCCTCACAGCTAACAGTGAGACCCTCATCTGGTGTAAAGTTCGCCCAGGCATTGACAATGCTGACTACGAAGCCCTCCTTGATTCCATCCAAATCAATGGTCAACCTCTTGTGAAAGCAGCCAGAAGTGTCGTGACCGTCTCAAATGGCCAAGTTCCTGTTCGGCTTATCAACCTCAGTGATTGACCAATAGAGCTCCTCAAGTTCACTACAGTTGCCATGCTGTATCACCTCGACCCAGAAGATCTCGTGAATGAAGAGACAATTGCCTGTCAGAAGTCCATCAAACTTCTTCCGAAGACTCTAACAAAGCTCATACCCACTGGTGGGACGAACTTAGTATTGGAGATGCTAATACTCCTACGGAATACATCAATGGTGTAACCAAGGTTGCTAAGCGACACCATGAAGCTTTCAGTAAGCACCCACTTGACTTCGGCAAGACCATCCTGATCCAACACAAAATAAATACCGGTGATCATCCTCCTATCAAGGAGAAACATCGACCTATTCCGCCTGCCAACTACCAGCAAGTTAAGAGGTTGATCAAAGAGATGAAGGACACCGAGGTCATCCAGGAAAGTCAAAGCCCTTGGGCCGCACCCATTGTCCTAGTAAGGAAGAAGGACGGTAATATTCGCTTCTGCGTTGACTACAGAAAACTAAATAACATCACTCACAGAGATGCATACCCTCTTCCCCGTATCGAAGAATCCATCGCTGCTTTGGGCTCAGCTGCCTATTTCTCCACTCTCGACCTCACTAGCAGTTACTGGCAAGTATCTATGGCTCCTGAGGACAGAGAGAAGACAGCATTTACCACCCCGATGGGACTCTACGAGTTCACAAGTATGCCATTCGGGTTATGTAACGCCCCTGCTACTTTCCAGCGATTAATGGAAAGGTGTCTTGGTCACGTCAACTTCCAAAGTGTCTTGCTCTATCTTGATGACGTCATCGTGTATTCACGTACCTATGAAGACCACCTACACCATCTTGCAGAAGTGTTCCAGGTTCTTATTGATCATGGCCTCAAGATAAAACCCTCCAAGTGCCATCTGCTCAAGCCACGAGTCAAATACTTAGGCCACATCGTCAGTGCTGACAGAATCCAGCCTGACCCAGAGAAAATCTCTGCAGTAAAAGATTGGGACACTCCAAGAACGGTAAAAGAAGTCAGAAGTTTTCTCGGTTTTGCCGGCTATTACCGCCGCTTCATACCGCACTTTGCGCAGGTATCTGAACCACTCCATGAGCTACTACGTGGTTGCCCCCGAGAGAGTTACAACCGAAGACTTCCTGTCAACTGGTCTGAACGTCAAGAAACAGCGTTCCAAACTTTGAAAGCCTTGTTGACATCACCTCCGATTCTGGCCTATCCTAACTATGATCATCCATTCCGTCTCTACACAGACGCCAGCTATCAAGGCCTAGGAGCTGTATTGTCACAGGTTCAGGACAATCAAGAGAGAGTTATTGCTTACGCCAGCCGAAGCTTAAGAGGAGCAGAGAAGAATGACAACAACTATAGCTCGTTCAAACTAGAACTACTAGCTCTAGTGTGGTCCGTCACTGAGAGGTTTAAGGACTATCTTGCAGCTACACCGTTCACCGTGTTCACGGATAACAACCCTCTTGCTCACCTCCACACCGCACGGCTCGGTGCCCTCGAACAACGTTGGGCATCAAGATTGGCGAACTTCAATTTTGAGATAAAGTATCGCAGTGGTAAAACCAATGTGAACGCTGATCTACTATCTCGTCTTCCCAAAGGTGAAGAGCCACCTGAGGAAGATGATTGGGAAGATGTTGAGATGCCTCCCTTCTATCAGAGGTTTGCTACACAGAATGCTCTTGCTGCAACTCAAGCTGACAGAGTTCCTCAACAAAAGTCTGATCCCTTCCAAGAACCATCTAGATGGCAGACTATGATGAGTCACGAGTCCTTGGAGAAATCTTTGACTACCTCTCTACCGGTAGGATCCCTATAAGACTCAGAAGACCATACCCTGACATTGAGCTTAGACGCCTATGGAGGCAAAGAAAAAGGCTCTTCATCAACAAAGGCCTGATCCTTCGAAGCTCTCTAGATCCTGTCTCTGGAGGAAGACTCCATCAAATTCTCATCCCCAGGCGTGATGCTAAAATCGTGCTCGATGCCTATCACGACCAGTCCGGCCATTTCGGTGTCCACAAGACCGAGTCTACTATCCGCCAGAGATTCTACTGGATAGGAATGAGAATAGACATCGAGAATTGGTGCAGCGAGTGCCCAGCTTGTAATCTGTCTAAAGCCGGAAGAAAAGACGCCAGAGCACCCTTACATCCCATCACCTCTCACAGACCGAATGAGTTAGTCGCCTTAGACCATGTGAAATTGGCTCCTACCCGATCCGGTTACACTTATGCTCTAACAATGGTAGACCACTACTCAAAGTGGGTCGTCGTGGTTCCAGTAAAAGACTTAACAGCTCGAACAACAGCCATCACCTTCTACAGAGAGTATGTCAAGCATTATGGATGCCCAGAAGCAGTACTGACTGATCGTGGACCTGCTTTTGAGTCCCAACTCTTCCAGGAACTTTGTAATTTCCACGAGTGTAAGAAGCTCCGCACAACAGCCTATCATCCACAAGGGAATGGTCTCTGTGAGAAGATCAATCAGGTGTTCATCAACATGCTGCGAACAGCTTCAGTGTCTAAAAAGGCAGAATGGCCACAGTTACTGGATGAGTTAGTCGAGATCTACAATAACACGACTCATTGCTCCACCGGCTACTCACCTTATTACTTGATGTTTGGTCGTCAAGGACAACTTCCTCAAGACAGAGCTCTCGGGATCCAAATTCCTGATTCTATTAATCCCTTGCCTAATGCCGATTGGGTCTCTGAGCACCAAAAGCGAATCCAAGAAGCGAAAGAGATTGTTGATAGACGAATGAAAGAAGCAAATAGGAGACAACCGGAATCAGCGAGCTACTGCCACACCACTAGAGGTGGGAGACAGAATATGGCTTAAAAAGTACCTTCGCTCAGATAAACTGGATTCTTTGTGGGAACCTGAGCCATACACTATCACGGCTATACCTTTTCCTGAATCAGATGTCTACGAAGTCAAGAAACCTGGAATGGCTCCTCAGACAGTGCATGGAAATAGGATGAAGTTGTGTACCAAAGAAGACCTTCTCGTCATGTCCTCTTCTTCACAGCCACCTGTCAGAGTTTGTACGCCCTCTCCAGTGGTCCAAGTTCCACCTAAAGAGCCTTCTTTGGAAGACACTCTGCGAGCTAGTTCATTTATCATCCCTGGATGCTACCAGTGGGTGCCCATGCCTGTATCAGTTTCAACCCCACTGTCTGCTCCAATGACAGTCCCTGTTCCAGTTTCACCTGCTGCTTCTATCTGTGTTCCAGCGCCAGTCGAGGATCAACCTCATGCTCCTGCTCCAGCATCTGAAGAGGAGATCCCATTGCTGAGACGGTCAGAGCGCTCTACAAAAGGAACTCTACCTGCCCGCTACCAAGAATAAAGACTGTATGTAATTTCTTGTATATATACTTTGCCTTACATATATGGTTAAATCAGATAGTTAGTAAGTTCAGTAACGTTCAAGCCTCAGCACCTGGTCTTATACCAAGCACCTTCTTTATTGTTTGGACTATGTTTATATACAGCCTATGGACTTATGGACTGTTTGCTGACATTAAAGTGCCTTTTACAGAGCCTTTCATGGACGATGAGTATATTGCCGACAGAGACTCTATCGCTATATTGGCACATTTCTCAGTTCAATGCCTAAGTTTCCATGTTATTATTGTGATATAATTTGTTACCATATTCTTGCTTTGCCAATGGTTATGTTATATTTCCTCTCCTCAGTAGTCCCCCATTCATATAGTCGCCGAGGACGGCTCACCTTCAGAGGGGGAGTATGTAGTGGCCTGAATCAGAACCTTTTTCTGTCTGCCTGTATCATGACTAGCTTACAGCCACTACAAATCGCTCACTAGTCCACCCCTCTATGCCTAGTTTCCCACTGTGAGCTCATATATTTAAATCCCAGACATTTCTTTATTTCGTTCTATTGTGGTTGCTTTTGTGTGTTTCTCCTACAGTATTCTAGTCCAAAACTGCATATTTCTTGCATTTACTTTGCCCACTGTTAGAGCAACAAGGAGTTAAATCAGCTAGTAACCTGATTGGATAAGTGGCTCAGCCATGTCAGCCAATCAGGGGAGCTCTCTTTGCAGCCTCAGAATAAAGGTCTGAGCTGGAAATTTCCAGAAGGAAGGAGGGAAGCACTAGACTCCACAGAGAGCACACAGCCTGGCTGTGGACTAGTATCTTTTGAATTTCTAAATTCAACCTGTATCCAGCAAGCAAAGAGGATTTCCACGGGCCTACTTAAGTTTCCAGTAGGACTACCCATATATATTATTTAAGAGCCTACTGTCCAGTCGGAAGTGTGTTTGAGGGTCCCCCAACTCAGACTAATTTCGTCCTGGCTTCCATGTCAGTGGTCCATGCGTCTTCCACCTGTAACCAGTGTGCGTTGGCGGCGTCAAGTTCTCAGGTCTCACATTCAGTATTTTCTCCCCCGTGCCTCATCAGCTGAAGGTCTCACCCCTCTGGATCAGGTCTGTAACAACTCTTTACTACCCTACTACTACTCCCAACTTCTCAAGATTCTAAAACTACTACTTCCAAAGCATACCTGCATCTCTCCTACAAGTACTAAAGTGCTCATACAGCTCCAAGACTCTGATTTACTCCTAATTGCTCCTTAACAAAGCTGTATTCTACCGTGGCCTACCCACGAGAGACTGTACCAGTGTTACTCTGTATTATACCAACCGTTCCAGCTTCTAGTAAAGCAACTGCTACCCTCAAGCCTACGTTTGTAGTGACTGTCTCAGATGTGGGCGTTGTGTGGGGTTGGGTAACAGGGAATATTCTTGCGGTCACGCAGGGCCTCGGAACAAGGGCCACCCTATATCCTCGTGCCATACCATCGCCCGTGACAACCTTAAAGGCCCTCTGTCCCAGTCACCCGGCTTGTCGCAGATATTTTAAGATGTGTCATGGCTCAGTATTGTGGTTTGGGAGTCAGGTGGAAGTTGCAGGCAAGACTGGCTTTGCTAGAATGTCAAGCCAGAAAATGCCGCCCCTTGATTGCTCTCTTGCCAGTCGCTGTATGGCAGGCAGCTGGGGGATCTCATGGTATCCATGAATCCAAATACATACTTGCGCCTGACTCCTTCCTGTGATTGTGGTTTTCATGTAGTTTTAAATAAAGCTGTGGCTATTTAACACTAGAATCTATGTGTGGTGTATTAATCAAAAGGGTATATACAGTTGCATACGTTAGTTTGGGTCATTTGTACTAAGTGGGGTCCATCCTGTATCCAGAAACTATGTGTACTCTCCTTATGTTAGATTTGTATATTTATGTACTTGTATATAGCATATAGCTTTCCTGTGCATTGCTGCATATAACACTGTGTCACATCATGCTAATATCTGGTGCATTAAAGACCATCTGTGATACATTAGTGCATTGGAGCAATTCTTTAGGTGCAAAATAAGCTTTACCTTTACCCGGAACTTCAGGGTTTTTGGTGGTTGCCCCCCAACTTTTCAATGGTAATGGCTGACGGCGCTCCAAGAACAGCTGCCCCCCATTTTTTATCCTCTTTTTTAAGGGGCTAATAAAATTCCCCGAAACTTTTTATTTGGAACCAGATGCAAAAAGGCGCTTTTTGGGGGAAACTTTTTAATTTTAAAAAATTTTTGTTAGGAAAAAAACTTTTTTCCAAGGGGAATGTTTTTTGGACTATCTGCCTCCATAGTCTGTTGCTCGTGTATAGTGTATAGATATGAACAAGGATAATTCCGCTTTAAGTATTGATGTGCATAGTGTTTTACTGTGAGGGTTTTGGAGTTCGGAACAATGTAAAAATTGTTTTCTTTACGGAAAATTGGAGGAAAAAATTTCCCTCCCACCCCTTTCTTAAAGACTTAAAAAGATGCCTGGAATTTGGTTGTTAAAGTTGGCTGAAGGGGAATCCTTCGCTTGGTTCCTGAACAGGTGCAGAACATTTTACTCCAGTGCCCCTCTGAGCAACACCCAGCAATCAGTACACAAACATGCTTTGTCTCTATCCTCATACTTCAGAAAGGATTATTCATCTTTTGACAGCTGCATTCTCATGATGACACTGTTATGGTGGGCACTGTATGGCTTGCACTGTAATGGGGGGCAGTGAATAGCTGGCACTGTAGGGCTCTAAATGAGCAATCCAGTAAAAATTGTTTCTGAACTCTCTCTGGATTTCTTCCTCAAAGAAGTATTTATTTCTGACACAAACCACAAGACATGGCATAAAAATGTCTGAGAGCGAAGGCTATATATTTTGTTCTCTCTAGTTATAGTTGTGAGACAGCCACTTATGTATCCCCCAAAATGAAAAGGCACCTTGTATCTTATTTCTGGAGCACAGAGCAGGGGACCCCCTATCCGGATTTCTGGCAGCCCCTAAAGCGGAACCAAGACCTCTTAGCTATTTTTGGTATTTATAATTGAAGGGTCATAAAGGTCTCAGACGAGAAATATCCCTGAGAGAGGTATAACATAACAATGTGTTCCCTGGACTATAAAATGTTCTGCACCCCTGCCTCACATGTTTTTTTTTTCTCTTCTAAACCCATTACCGCATCTGGACGTACTGATACCTGTGGGTAACGGTGCAAAACGGAGCCAGCTCCATTCTGCGCTGTTTAACTCCTTAGACATCTCGGCAAACATGGATGTTCCGATCGGGACCACCACAGCAACATCATATGGTCCTGACCGGTTAACTTGGCAGCTGGAAGCCTGGTGAAGAATTCCATCGCCGCCATGTTTCCTCGTTTTACTACTTTCTCCATTTGTGTAGTCTCCCTACGTATTATACTGGTGTGAACTGGTAGTTATTTAATGTGCCGTTAGGCTGAGTGCACACTGCGTTTGACCATACGTCAAAAAAAGCAGGCACTTGACATCCGTTTTGTTTTTTTTAGTAGCTTTTCTATTAGCTGTCACCTGTTTTTCCCTGCAAAACATGTTAACGCATCCATTTTTACCTATGTCAGAACGGATCCGTCATCTGTTCAAAACAAACGCAATGTGCACTCAGCCTCAGTGCACACTACATTATTTTGAACAGATGACGGATTCATTATGACGGAAGGCGAACGGATGTGTTAACGTGTGCATTGACTCATATAGGTGGACGGATGTGCAACATGCATTGGCATAGTGTCTGTTTTTACACTTTTCATCAAATATACGTTTCATTTTAACAGATGGTGGATGCGGGGCACTGTGCTTTTTCAAGTTTAAAAGAAAAGTATACTTTTCTTTTTTTTTTTTACAATGTATGTCAATTGAAAATGTATCCTACTATTTGTGCCGATGTTGTAAACCTATATGTTTATATCCATCATAAAATATATAAACAAAGCTACCCAATCAAATTGTGAGGAAAAACGAGTCGCAGCCAATAGAACAGCTAGTAAAAAAAATAAATAAAATTAAACAAAACGGATGTCAAACATCTGCTCCAAACAATGCACATTTGGCATATGTTTAATGTATACACTATAACGGATGGTCAAATGCAGTGTACACTCAAGGTGCTTTCACACAGTGCGTTTTTGGTGCATTTTTTTATGCGTTTTTTGTGCAGGAAGGCACAGCAATTAATGCGCAAAAATCGGGGTAAAATCTCTATTTTTTAGCGGGTTTTTTTTTGTGCAGCAATGTACAGCATTAATTGCTGTGCCTTCCTGCACAAAAAATGCATCAAAAAAGCACTGTGTGAAAGCACCCTCATACTTATTTTATCATTCAGTTGCTCCCCTAGGGGAGGGGCGTGTGAGCTTTTGTTCATTAGTTATTTGCACCTGTTATATCTTGTGTTGCCTCCTACTTGGTTCAGTCATTGAGCTGTAAGTATGGCCTTCTGGTTTTAATCTGTATATCTCCAGACTTTTTTTTTTTAAGATGGGTTCATGTTTTAAAGGGTTCAGGCGATATTCTGCTTTCAACAAATAAATGTTCATCTTTGTATTGCAAAAAGATATTTGATACAGATTTTCTATCTCTGTATGGTTTTCAAGATCTCTGCTTGCTTTCATCCAGTATGAACTCTCACTCTTCTGGTCCTCATCCTGTGATATGTCAAATGCTGAAATGAGCAAAGAACTGGTGTATTCCCACATGTCCAGGGCATAATTTAATCAACTGGAAGAAAGCGGTCAATGTTCCTATTAAATAACAGCAAGAAGAGATCTTGCAAACCAGGAAGAAATTATAAATCTGTATACTTTTATTTTACAAATAATCTACGAAAAAAAGAACTTCTGTCTATTTAGGCCTAAATTCCTACGTGTGCTATCTGCTGGCCTAGGCTGTCTTTGATTGTTTTGTAGTATGGCGGAATATTATTTCCCTCTGAAGGTGTTTTATATGAAAAGCTGGCATCCCCAGGCCACTCATACATTGCTATTTCCACATAATAAACCAGTGCAGCCTGAGCTTTCATGAACATCATGATATTAGAGATTGACGTGTTATTTTCAGTTTTCCTTCCCTGAACGTTTAGTTGCAGTGAAATGTATCTCATGGAAATTTGCACATAATAATACAGCAATGAACTGTCTCTTACTTTTCCTGCAGTGTCCATTCTTATAATCTGCCCTCCTTGTTAGCAGCAGAAAGGATCCGTCTCCTGAATACACAGTTCCTCTTCCTAAACCCACCCTCCGTCACATGATGTGAAATCCAGAAGCTGCTGCCCATGTGCTGTGCTGAGCTCAGGGCGTTTAATACATCATTGCTCAATATGAGGTTCTATCAGTCAATACAGACGAGTGAAGGAAAACAGATTGTAGAAATATGTAGAAAGAGCAAATAAAAGAACATGTTAACATGTGCACTGAATCCCTATTCACTCATATGACATGTATGTGCATAATGTAAGCTGTCAGTTACATTAGGTGGAGGGAGCAGACGAAGCTGAAGTTGGTTTCTTATTCGGCAATTTCTTATTCGCTGCAAAATATTTTTTTGGTTTTTAAGAGGATAATAAATAGGAAAACTTATCAGCTTAACAAATGTCAATAAACTGATGTGGACCAAGGAAAAACCAGTGGAAACAAGCCTGGTAAACACTAACAGCTGGCATAAAATGGGCATAAACACAGAAACCTAAAACTAAGATTTAAAGGGTTAAATGGCTTTGGGCCACTGATCCCACACCGTCATCATACTAAGAGGGATGGCCCACATCAAATTCAGTTTACTCCAGCCTGGCCCAAATTGATTCTGGGCATTAAAACTGGCATCAAAGTGGGCAGACGGGCAGTTTTCACTGATTTGAATAAGTAACTGGTGTTTTTAAAGGGTAAAATGGCTTTGGCCACTGATTCCACACTGCGTTCATACCAAGAGGGATGCCCCACATCAAATTCAATTTACTTCAGCCTGGCCCAAAGTGATTCTGGGCATTAAAACTGGCATCAAATTGGGCAGACGGGCAGTTTTCACTGATTTGAATAAGTAACTGGTGTTTTTAAAAGGTTAAATGGCTTTGGGCCACTGATCCCACACTGCCCTCATACGAAGAGGGATGCCCCACATCAAATTCAGTTTACTCCAACCTGGCCCAAATTGATTCTGGGCATTAAAACTGGCATCAAAGTGGGCAGACGGGCAGTTTTCACTTATTTGAATAAGTAACTGGTGTTTTTAAAGGATTAAATGGCTTTGGACCACTGATCCCACACTTCCTTCATACGAAGAGGGATGCCCCACATTAAATTCAGTTTACTCCAGCCTAGCCCAAAGTGATTCCGGGTATTAAATCTGGCATCAAAGTGGGCAGACGGGCAGTTTTCACTGATTTGAATAAGTAACTGGTGTTTTTAAAGGGTTAAATGTCTTTGGACCACTGATCCCACACTGCCTTCATACGAAGAGGGATGCCCCACATCAAATTCAGTTTACTCCAGCCTGGCCCAAAGTGATTCCGGGCATTAAAACTGGCATCAAAGTGGGCAGACGGGCAGTTTTCACTGATTTGAATAAGTAACTGGTGTTTTTAAAGGGTTAAATGGCTTTGGGCCACTGATCCCACACTGCCTTCATACCAAGAGGGATGCCCCACATCAAATTCAGTTTAGTTCAGCCGGCCCAAATTGATTCTGGCAGGGCTGTGGAGTCGGGGGCTATTTTGCAGGAGTCGGAGTCGTGAAAAAATGGACCGACTCCCAAAATATATAATAAGTTGGTCCAGTTACTTCAATGCAGTGCAAAGAGCAAGAGGAATTGGGTCCGGCCACTGCTACTGCTCCCATGTCTTCAGCCTCATCACATGAGGAGTGTAATTGATGACATGGATAAGGCAAAGCGCTGCCCCAGGGGAAATGATTACGCTCCCAGGGCAAACAGATTTCAGCAAAATTTTTCACCTTTTTTCAAAGAAGTAGAAGAGTTTAACCATTAATCAAAACTGACTGTGGCTGAGGCAATTCCTTTATACCATGACATTGTTAGAGATGTTGCTCCTGTGGTTATCGTTTTGCCCCCAACCCAAGTTAGTGTAGAGAGGCCGTTCTCTATCCTGGAAATAATTAGATCAGATGTGAAGTCATGTATGCAAGATCTTATGGAGGCAATACTATTTCTCAGAACAAATTCAGAGACTCCACAAATGTTCCTGCAGTGTTTTGCATTTTTACAATTTTTTTGTGTTCTAATGTCATGTCCAATAAATATATTTTACACTGAAAAGCAAAATGGTAACAATGGTTTGAACTTGTGACTTTCAGGCTCCATATCTCTCCATCCACTACAGCTTTGTACATGAGGCTACTGTATATACAGTCATCTTACCTATCTTATACAAAAATTTGACTTGCAAGTATTTAGCATCTGCTTAGTTATAGTTTTGCTCCTAAAAATCAAAATGTAAATTTTTATTATTTTGTTAGTATTTGGGAAATCTGCCTTTGGTTTTCAATACTGCCTGAATCCTTCTGGGCTCTGAATCAGATTCAAGCACATCTTGACCAAAATCTGATCCCAGGTCTCTTCTACACATTCCCAATGTTGGTGAATACTGGACTTGGATACAAATACAGCTTTTTCTTCAACTCTACCCACAAGTGTTCAAAAGATCAAAACATTGTTACCCTTTTGCTTATCAGTGTCTGTTCTACCTAAATAGCTTGATTATTGTATCATAAGGTGATAAACAGCCTGATGTTACCATTTTATTACAGTAAAGTTATCACTTAAACATGCGCCATGTATGAGGGAGTCAGGAGTCATGAGTCGGAGGAGGTTTGGGAAATTGAGGAGTCGGAGTCGGGGCTTCGGCTTGCCGGCTCCACAGCCCTTGATTCTGGGCATTAAAACTGGCATCAAAGGGGGGGGTGTGGCTTACCGCCGAGGAAGATGGACGTGTGATCCCTGCTCTCCTGAGCACCACTGGTTAAACCGAGGGCGTTCCTGAACCATCCTGGCGAGGGGACGCAGGAAAAAGACCCCAGCCGCAGGGAAGACATCAGGGAACCAGAGGGGTCTGGCGGGGTCGCTGAAGAAATACCTGTGCTGGGTATTGCCATCTCCCTGTTCTCCACGGCCTGCGGCGGTGCTGACTGGGCCGCAGAATTAGAGCGCACCTCTTCCTGGAGACTCCGGTCACTTACAGGAGGAGACCGGCGGATCTCAGTCTCCGCAGACTCTCACTGGATCGCAGCTGCCGCTGCTGCTGTCTCCCTCACCGCCACGTGGGATCCCAGAAGAGCTGCCATCTTCAGCCGTGCGGCGCTGCACGGACTCCTTGCGACCGCTTCTGCTCCCCACAGCATCAGGGGACCAGTGCACGGGGACTCTGGATGCAAGACAGCAGGCAACACCAGGTACTGTGTCCTGCTTTAAGCTCTCCCCCACGACTGGGCCTTCTCCTGTACTCCTGACAGGGAACACAGCAAAGGGGCCCCTCTCCCTCTCTCCCCAGCTCCCCTCTCCTTTGAGCCTGCCACAGAGCTGTCACACCAGCGGTGACCTGATAGGGATACGAGGACTGAAATCATTGGGGTCTCTGCAGGTACTCAGCCCCCTGAAGCGCAGAGTGCTCCCTTCTCCACCTTTAAAACACGGTGGTCTGTTACCTTGGCAACAGGGACTCGAAACGGATGCTCCTGGACCCATTAAGGGCTCCCAGCCTGCGGTTTCCGCTTCACAAGCCTGCATAACCTATAGCGGTTCTCTGCCATCTCATTCTTCTCCTTCATCTGCCCAGGGGCTCTCTCCTGCCATAGTCTCTCCGTTACTGAGCGATATGTTCTCTAAAATGCAACCTTTACCGAAGGGACGTAAGAGCACCTCCACTCTATCGCCCCATGCTGCTACCTGGGAAGTCCCACCCGACACTGGGGATGCTCACTCCAATGATGATACCGCTCCCTTAGACCGTTGGGCCTCGTCCCCTGAATCTATGGATGACACTGGTAGCGCTGCTGAACCTCCTTTGTCCAGTACACCGGACTGGAAATTATACCTCACATCTCTTCCTACTAAAGAGGACTTTAAACACGATTCGCTGAAGTCAAAGCTTGTAGGGTTGAGATTGCTGCAATCAGGAGAGACATACGACAACTGGCTGGTAGGGTGAACATTCTGGAATCGGTGCATGATGATACCCGCTGATATGTCTCTGATATGCAGTTTGCTATGGCGTCACAGGCTAAACTATTGCGGGAGACCAATAAACACCTGGAGGATCTGGATAACAGGGGCAGACGGAACAATATCAGAGTTAGGGGCCTCCCGGAGGCCACAGGCGAGTAGGACCTATTTCAGGTTCTGGAGACCGTGTTTAATGGACTACTAGGTGAGCCTTCTACTCATAACTAGTGTTGAGCGATTATTATCGACAAAGTTTAAATCGGCACAGTTTTTATGTTGATCGAAATTTTTAGATCATGTGATAATTTAGGTTAAAATCTGTGCATCATCTATTAAGATCGCGCCATTTTCGGCGCTTCCTGTCATTTTGGCGGCCAGCAAATCAGCTTACAGAATAGAGCAGGGTGAGATGTGTGTGCGACGCCATGACTGGGATGTGTATGGTTGCGATTGGCTGGAAAAATCACATGACCTCGTTTTACATAGAACAGCGTTTCCTGTTCAGCCTCAGTGTCTCTCAGCGTCTCAGAGCAGAAGGACGTGCGCTCTGCTTGTGTCCAAACAGCTCAGCGAAATTATTCTATTTCTTCACAGAGAAACCTCTACTATTAGCTGTGATCCTTACAATTTAGTTAGATTAGAGATTGGAAGATTTTATGTAGTTAGGTAGAGAATTTTAAAGGAGCATCTACCGCTGTAAAGTCACGGGGGGTGAGCAAGGGGGGGCCCCTGTGGGCGAACACAGACAAGCTCTATAAAGAATACTGGATAAAGTTCACCAAGACTTAGTGTAGACATTGCACTGCAATAGCTTTATTATTAACAGTTTTCTATTGAAATATATCCTGGATATGGGCAGCCTGAACTTAGATTAGGATACACATCTTTTCTAGTAACTGCAGGTCTCTTGTATGGGTGCAAAACTCCACTTTTATTATCAGTATACATTTCAGATAGGTGTTCATTTTCAATTTTGCCCATTCCACCTTTGTTGATATATCCACCTTGCACTTAAATTTGAATACAGCAATTTAATAGTCACAACAGGAGAATAGAAATGTGCCAAAAATATCTATTATCATACGAATACAAAACAGAAACGTGTTTTTTGACTTTGGCGCACTACAGCTTTGTTCATTGAGGCAGCTTGCACTTAAATTTGAATACAGCAATTTTATAGTCACCACAGGTGACTTGATAGGTGCCAAAAATACCTTGCATTATCCGAGTACATTGCAGATACGTGTTTTTTCACTTTGGCGCAGGCCAGCTTTGTTGATAGATCTACTTTGCAGTTAAATGTGAATACAGCAATTTTGTAGTCGCCACAGGTGAATTTATAGGTGCCAAAAATACCTTGTATTATCCAAATACATTTCAGATACGTGTTTTTTCACTTTGGCGCAGGCCAGCTTTGTTGATAGATCTACTTTGCAGTTATATTTGAATCCAGAAATTTTGTTTTGATTTGAGGATTTGATAATAGCTGTTATTTGCCGTATTTTAATAACACACTTTCCAAAACTCTTCCATACCTTCTCAAATTTTTATATTTCTGAACATGGAGCGAAATTCAGGTGGTAAGCGAGAAAAGAGGGGGGTAGGACATGGAGGTAGAGGTACGAGAGAAGGTGCTCCTTCCAGTGCTGGCGACAACATGCATGCCAGCGGATCGTCAGTTGCAGGACCGTCAGGCCTGTCATCGCTGGGTCAGGGCCCTGTGAATCTCAGTAACGAACAGCGTCGCCAATCTGTTCTTCAGTGGTTAATGCAACCTGCAGCATCATCTTTAACATAGCTAGCAATCCCTGTATTGAGACAACCCATTTAATACAATTAAAAAAAGAGAAACAAAGACATGGTGGATTCCATCCTATTTTAAAAATTTTTTTCTAGAATTAAACTACTAAAAAACTTGCATGTACAAAATAGCTGGTAAAAAAATTCCTCTGAATTGTACAAGGGATGTACAGGAAAACTTGACCAGATGTAGGTTATTCAGAGGACATGGAGTATGGAGCCCGGACAGAGAACAAAGAACAGAGACAATTTCCTCCAGCACGTAGAGTAAAATGAGAAAAAAAATGCCAAGAAAAAGGGCACCTGGGTGGAACAGGAGCGTTAACCACCAGTTTTTCCAAGTGAAGCTCAATTGGTCCGCACTCATACAGAGGGGCAAGCGCTACCCAGGACAGGGACAGTATATGTCCAGTGAAACTAAAATGGTGGTTGAAAGACTCCTTTTCCTGCACTTTTTAATCTGTGAGTCAGACAGGTTAAATGGTCATACAGCGGTACAGGACAGATATAGTTAATGTCCAGTTCAACTAAAATGGTGGTTGAAAGACTCCTTTTTCCGGCACTTTTAAATCTGGGGGTCATGCAGGTTTGGGGCTCATGCTGCGTTCCAGGACAGGGATATTCAATGTCCAGTTCAAGTAAAATGATGGTTCAAATCATACTGCCTTCTGGCACTTTTTAATTTGTGGGTGATGCAGGTTTAAGGCTCATGCTGTGGTACAAGACAGGGATAGTGAATGGTGTGTGATTTTTTTTCTGTGGCTTTTATAACCTAAGTGTGTTGCCTAAGATGTAGCACGTATCCATTTGACTGTTGTGGATGTTAATTCCAGCTTCTCCAGCCCTGTTGGGTGTAAGAATGAAGGTGTTGTTGCTCTCCCCATAGACTTTAATGGTCATCGCTCATAATGGACCACTCACTATCGACTATCTTGTCGATGATGGTCGACCATCGACCGATGTCGATGGTCAACGTAATCGCTCAACACTACTCATAACATCAAGTTAGACCGTGCCCATCGGGCCCTTAAACCAAAGGGTCCTGCCTCCCGTCCTAGAGACGTTATATGTTGCATCCATGATTTCCAGCTGAAAGAAAAGACTATGGCCAAAGCTAGATTAGTGAGCGCAGTGGAATATCAAGGAGCCCACCTACAGATATTCCAGGATCTTTCTTGGATTACTCTGCAGAAAAGGAGACATCTACGGCCTCTACGGGATATCTTGAGAGATCGTAATATTGCATATCGATGGGGTGTCCCTTTTGCTCTTTTAGTAACGAAAGGTGGACACTCTGCAGTTCTTCGGGACTATGAGGATCTCCCAGATTTTTGCGCTACTTTGGACGTTCCTGTGCCTGATTTACCCAATTGGGACCCTGTGGTTCCTCCTCCAGCTCCGGCCCCAGATTGACAGCGTGTTCATTCTCAACAAAAGAGACGCCGTCCTCGGGACCGCTCAAAGTCTCCTCCTCGTCGTCCTGCATTCAGAGGGACTTGATAGGTAACTGAGGGAAGGATAATGGAGTTCCCTGCTGGTTTTGTTTCATCTGGGCCATACTGAGTGTATGGTGATAATTGTCCTTATGACTATTGCTCGTAATCAGAGTCTTTCTTCTCTCAGGTTGTTAGCGAACTTGCTAATTCTACGTAGCTGTTGAGTTGCTGTGTTCTTTCCCTCAAGGTTATACATTTTTCCCCTTTGCTACATAACGTTTACTACGGGAATGCCCTCTTCTTTATGGGCAACATACAAGGTACCTTGTATTTGTAGTTTAATGTCAGTGATTGCTCTTGAGTATTAGCTGAATGTGTTCAATTAACCTCAGTTGTGCTCTATTGCCCCCTAGAGGCTGTAACTAGTAACAGTGATAGAATTTTTAGTATTTCCTAGTTCAGCTATTCTAGTATTTAGTGCCTCACCGGAACTCATATAGTTCTGGTTTCTTGAAGATGACAAGTTTACGATGTTATCTGTTGTTTTGTCTTGTCTTGTGTTCCCCCTCCCCTCTTGTTTCCACAGATGCTTTTGAGCTTGTCAGTTTTTTCTCCCAACGCAGATTGGTATGTTATTTACAATATGTGACTTTGCAATCCAACTATATAGTGGTTCTACCAATTAATTATCCCAATGGCTAAGATAAGGTCACTCAATGTCAAGGGTCTTAATTCTACCACCAAAAGACGGCTTTTTCTCACTGACCTTAAAAGGGACCCGGCAGACATTGTCTTTGTGCAAGAGACCCATTTCAATAAGGAGGGCAATTTCAATTTTGTTAAGCATCTGTACCCTGTACAATATGTGGCTTCTCAAGATAGGAAAAAGGCCGGGGTCGCTATACTTGTCTCTAGGTCCTGTCCTATACAGATTCATACTGTCTTCTCGGATCCTGGGGGACGCTTTTTGATCTTGGACGGTGTCCTGACTGGTACACCTATTACCTTATGTAACGCGTACCTACCCAACACAGGGCAGCTGCCCTTCCTTAAACGGCTTCTACTTCGCCTTTCGCGTCTCTCCCCCACTCCAACTATTATAGGAGGAGACTTTAATCTTGTCTTTTCTGAGGCCTATGACTAACTACAATTACTTCAAAACACTTCTTGCCCGGCTCAGCGTTGTCTCTCCAGGGGCTTCCGTCAATTGATACGACAGTTCCGTTTATTCGATTTGTGGCACATACTCCACACATCGGATAAAGTCTATACGTTCTACTCGAATCCGCACCAGTCGCACTCCAGAATAGACTATTTCTTTGGAAATGTGTTAGCTCTCCGAATGATGGAGTCGGCTGAGGTGGGCTCGATTACGTGGTCTGACCACGCCCCAATCAGTCTTACACTGACGTCTGGGAAACTTTCTTTGAGGAAGTGCCACTGGAGACTCAACGAATCTATGCTCAAAAATCCTCAAATCAGGGAAGAGCTACGGCAACACATAAAGGAGTTCTTTGAGATTAATACAGGTTCAGTAGGATCCGCGGCTCTCTTACGGGAGGCCCATAAAGCGGTGATACGGGGGAAATGTAAAGCACTAGGCTCCCGCCTGAAAAAGGATAGGGAATATCAGAGGAATGCTTGCCTCTCTCAGTTGAAGTTGTTGGAAGCTAAATTGGCAACGAGCCCGACTAGAAGCACCCTGCGGCAGGTCTTGAGTTTGCAATCAAAGCTGAAAACTTTAGCGATGCACGCTACTGAGAAATTGTTGGTTTTTTTGCGTCATAAATATTACGAAAGGGCCAACAAACCTCACTCTTTACTAGCGAAAATGCTTCGGGACGAAACGGCTCAGTCCACCCCCTATTCTATCAAAAATGGTGCTGGAATTCCGTGTTCTGACCCTGCTTCTGTAGAAGACCTTTTCCATTCCTTTTACAATAAACTATATAACATTCTGGATAGTTTGCCCTCTGACCCTGGAGAACGGGAAGCCTTATTGCAGGACTTCCTTTTGTCCTGTAACCTTCCAAAGCTTAGCACTGATGACGTGACCTCGCTGAATCTCCCGATCACTGAGGAGGAGATTGTCAATACCCTTAAAGGCTTGGGGTCGGGAAAAAATCTCTGGGCTGGGATGGCCTCACCTTCTTTATTTCAATTATTCCATTCCAATTGCTTCCCAAACTTTTGGTTGCGGGGGTCTTTAATTTCCCGGGCCTTGCCCGGAGTTTATGACCCCAACCCACAATGCTCCACTCTTGAAAATCCCCTTAATACCAAAACCCCGATACGGGACCAACTTTAATTTTTTGATGGCAAACTGAGAGTTTGGGGATACTTGGGGGTATTTTTTGACGTTTGTCTATGCCTCCCCTTTTTTAAAGCAAATTTTTTCCCCGGGGGTTTTGTAGTGGAGAAAAAGGGGGACAAAGGGAAAAGGTTGGAAAAAAAAAATTTGGTCTACCCTTTTTTGGGCCCCGTTTTTTGGGGTTTTGTTTAAAAAGGGACCATTTCCCAAAAACGATGAAACCTTTTTAAGGGTTTCCCTTGCCTGCCCTTTTTTCCCCTTTCCTTTGGGAAACCCCTTTCCCCTCTTTACAGTCAGACTTTAATTTCCAAACTTTTTTGGGGGGGAATTTTAAGAGGCTTTGGTTTTCCCCAAAGTGTTTTTGGCGAGAAAGAGGGAAAGGGGGATTGGGGGGCCAAAATTTTTTAATCAAATTTTAAAACTGGGTCCCCAGCGGGCGAGCGGTTCTTCATGGTCCGCGTTATTTGCATACTCCGGGTAGAGGGAGAGTGGAAAAGTTTTTTGGGGTTCCCCCTATTCATCCCAACTCCCCTATGTGGGAAACTACTCCCCCAAATGGATGAACATCCCCCCCTATACACTCCAGGGCCCCTTCACTGGGGACTTTTTTGGAACCCGTTGCTACAAAAAATTTGGGTTTTTGGTTTCGATGCCTCTTCCCTATGACCTAAATTTATTTTTTCCATCCTTTAGATGTTGGAGGGGAACAAACCGGATGGGAGTCTTGGGACCCCTGGTTTGATCACAGGTTTTTTAAATTTTCCCGGATTTTGGGTGGCCCAAACCAAAAACATGGGACTCTGAAATTTTTTTGTGTTTTAGGGTTTCCCGCACATGATTTCCCCCTCTCAAAGCTCCCAAAACCCCCTTCAGGTTAACATTTTAAAAAATTTGCTCCCCTATTTTAAAAATTCTTACTATAGTGTTCCCCCTATATTTTTTTGAAAAGAAATGCAGGGGAAATACTCAAACTAAGGGGGGTTTTTGATTTCCCAAAATATAAAAATTTTCCTAATCACCCCACCCCCCCCCCAGGATTTGTTTTGGACCCACTCGTACAGGGTTTTAAAGGGGGGAAAGTCCCCGGGGATCCCAAATCCAGGGGAAAACCTGGCAAACTGATATGGAAACAGGCGGGGCACGACCCGGTCTATTTCTGCTTAAAATAAGGTAAAATAATACAAAGTTTTTAATGTGTTTTGGGTATCACACTCCTGCCCTATTGCAAAAACCCTTAACCCGGGGCCCTTTCCCAGGGACTTTTGTTGGGGGATGTCGGGATTGGGAGCGACTTTACAACTTTTATTCGGGGGATTTGCAGATTAAAAAGGCCCTTTGGAGACGGGCCCCGGGCCCTTGGTGTTTAAGGAATTCCCCGGGTTTAGGGGTCCCTCTCAAGGGGGCCTTTTCCTTCTTAATATCCCTTAGCCTCGCAAAGGTGAAAGAAGGGAGGTTTTTTCTTATTTATGGTGACGGGCCACCAAATTTTCCTGTTTGCGAAAATTTTGGTTTGCAAACCTCTTTTTCCCCCCCAGGCATGATGTATGTATCCTTTAAACAAAAAAAGTTAGGCGTATGGAATATCTCCCCGGCCCTTGTCACATGACGAGCGGGGACCTTTTTGCCCCATTTTTGGGGGAAAAAGGGTTGGGTTGGTTTATTGAATCCTTCAAGGGATGTGTAAAATTTATACTACAGATAAGGCTGGATTCCCGGCGGGTTTTAGTCCCGGGGAAATTCCCTCTGTCCTTTTGGGGTCGATTTGCGTGAAACCCCTTTTTCTGTCTTGTTAGTTGTCTTTTTGGGTTGAAAACTGATTTATTTGTCTTAAGCGGCCTTTGTTTTTACTTCCCTTTTTCCGAAGGGTCTTATGATCGGCCCCGGGGGATAGTTTTTTTTTAAAACTGTGTTTAATTTCATATATTACTTGGTTTTTTTGGCAAAAAGTGGTTTACACCTTTTTGCTACTGTTCTCATATTGGGGGTTTGGCAGTTTGTGTATTTTTTTTTTTGCCCTGCGTTTGGGTTTATGGTTGTTAAAACTTTCAATAAAAATTAAAAAATTTAAAAAAAAAAAAAAACTTTGGGATCAAAAATGGGCAGACCCGGGAGTTTTCATGGTTTTTAATTTAAATAATGGTTTTTTTTATTGGGGGTTAAAAGGCTTTGGGGCCCTTGATCCCAATTTCCTTTATACCCAAAAGGGTTTAAACCCCCCATCAATTTCAGTTTTTCCAGCCTGGCCCAAAATGAAATTTGGGGCATTTTTAAAAAGGGCCCTCAAATTTGGGGGACGGGCGTTTTCACTGAATTTTAATTTTTTAATGGGGGTTTTTAAAGGGTTTTTAAATGGGTTTGGGCCCCTGATCCACATTTTTTCCATAAATACGAAGGGATTTCCCCACATCAAAAATTTAAAATTACTCCTGCCCTTTCCCAAATTGATTCTGGGCATTAAAACCCGGCATCAAAATTGGGCGACGGCAGTTTTTTACTGATTTGAATAAGTAAACTGGGTTTTTTAAAGGGTTTTTTTTAAAAAGGGTTTGGGCCACTGATCTCACACTGCCTTCTTTCCCAAAATGGGTGGGCCCCCAAACAAATTCGTTTTGTTCAACCGGCCCAAATTGATTCTGGGCATTTTAAAAATGGCAAACTAAAATGGGCAGACATTTTCAGTTTTCCCCTGATTTGGAAAAAAGGAACTGGTGTTTTTTTAGAAATTAAAAGGCTTTGGGCCAATTTATCCCAAATACCTTCAAAACCCAAGGGAAAGGGTTTTTCGTTTTCTAAAGGGTTCCCAAAACATCCGGGGGTTTGGGCCCCTTTGTTTTTCCCGGGCCTTTATTTGGGGAACTGCGGTGTTTTTTTAAAGAGAAAAACCTTGCTTCCCGTTTACTAATTTTATGCACATCCCCAAAACAGATGTCCTCTTCGCTAAATCACTGTACAGTAAAAATACCAATTTACAAATTTTTTTTCAGAATTCTCACCTTCATATGACAAATTCCCTAAACAGTCCCAAATTTAAACACGTTTCATGGAGCCAAATTTCCCGAAAAAGTGATTTGACTAAAAAAACTCCCACAAAACCCAAGACCCCAAAAATATTAAATAAATTAAGGGTCAAAATAATCTGCCAGAAACCCCGATCCGAACGCGACCCCCCCTGTGACTTACCAGTGTACACCCGGGTCTGGTTAAATTACCACACCCCCTAAAAAGGGGCCAAAATAGTGGTAGGTTTCTTTGTTGTAGGGTGTGCCCCCCGCAGACATTTTAAAGGGTTCCTGCTGTTAAATTTAGTAACCCCACCGGGGGAAGTCTTTTTTTGATCGCCGGGCGTTCACCCTTTTCCCTTTTTTTCTCCATCCCCGGGTTTACACCTTTTTATGCTGATTTTTCCCGGCCCAAAACTCGTCCCCGAGGGGTTTGGGGCCCCAAAATTTCTTTAGAATCCTACATTTCCAGCAACTCCCCTTTTAAATTTTAAAGGGATAGCAGTCCCCCTCAAATTTGGGTATATTGGGGCATTTAAACAGTAAAATGGGGCCACAGGAGGTTTTATATGGGCCAAGGCCGGTTATGGAGGGCCCCAGGCAGGGGATATGGGGGCCACAGGCAGTATTTTGGGGGATGAAAACCGAGGGGGAATTATTGGGGACTGAAGGTAGGTATTTAAAAGCACTAGGCCAGTTATATAGGGGGATGAGGGCCCGTATTTAAGGGCCCCCAGGCCCGGAATAGGGGGGGAAAAGGCAGGTTAGGGGGACCAGGGGGGTATATAGGGGCCCCTTGGGGGGCAGTATATGGGGCCACCCGGCAGTAATATGGGCCACATGAGGCAGTTTATAGGGGCCACGGGAGGGATATGGGGCCAAAAGGGCCGTATATAGGGGGCACAGGCCCGTATATTGGGGCCCACAGGCGGTATTAGGGGCATTTTAAGGCAGTATTATGGGGGCCCCCTGAGGGGAGTAAAATGGGGGCCCACAAGGGTGGGGATATAGGAAGGGCAGTTAAAGTTATTGGGGCAATGGGCAGTATTAAAGGGGGGCCACAGGCGGGGATATGGGCACAGGCAGGTATATGGGGGCCAGGCAGGGATTTTAGGGGCAACAGGCCCCCGGGGATATAGGGGCCCCAGGCCCCTCATTTGGGGGCCCCAGGAGGTATTTTGGGGGGCCCAAAGGGAGTTAAAATGGGGGCAAGGGAGGGATATGGGGGTCACCCGGGAAATTATGGGGGCCACAGGCAGGTAAAAAAGGGCACGGAGCATATGGGGGGCCAAAGGCATGCATTATAGGGGCACAGGCAGTATATAGGGGGCCCCCAGACAGGGGTATGGGGCCCCCCAGGCCAAACATATGGGGGGTACAGGCCCGGAAATTTTTGGGGCCCCAGGGAGGTTTTAGGGGGCCCCCGGCCCGTAAAATAGGGCCAAATGAGGGAGGTAAACGCATAAAAATAACAACATTAAAAAACTCACCCCTTTAAATCCCCCCGGCCCAAACGCTCTCTGGCCCCCCCCGAAGCCCTCAGCTGTGTGTGCGTCCACGCGGACGCACCCTGCAGTGAAGAAACCCGTCGGTGCTCCAGGCCCCAAAGCAGAGGCTGGAGCCACCGGGGATGACCCGGGGGCCACAAAGGGGGGTTTTATTTGGGGCCCGGGGCCCCTAAATTAAAAACCAAGCCCAGCGCGCCCCTGCCCAAGGGGGGATACCCCACATTTAAAAATTTTTAAAATTTAAAATCCAGCCCGGCCCAATTTTAAATTTTGGGCATTTTAAAATTTTGGCCCTTTAAAATGGGCAGACGGGCAGTTTTCACTGATATGAATAAGTAATGGTGTTTTTAAAGGGTTAAATGGCTTTGGGGCCCACGGGTTTCCACACTGCCTTCATTACAAGAGGGATGCTCCACATCAAAAATTTTGTTTAGTTCAGCCTGAAACCCAAAGCAGCTCTGGGTATTAAATCTTTCATGATATGTGCAATTTCCATCAGTGTTTAAGCAAATAAAGCTTTTTTTATGATTTGTTGGTGTTGGGGTTTTTTTTTTTTTCCTTTTGTTCAAACTATTTATCTTTCATTTTTCTGTCTGCTGAAGCATATTCTTATCTATTTCTGTGGAGAGAACAATAGAGCAATCACTGTGTCATTTTATTTTTAATTACACTATATAGAGACAAGTAGCATATGAACATGTGAGGTTAGTCTGCCAGGCCGTACTAAAAAGTTATATATCACAGTTACAGAAGGATAATTTTTTATATGTATTTTTTAATTGCCAAAATACAAAAATGCCCTAAAATGTTTTAAAAATAAATACCGTTTTCCAGGAATATTTAGTTTTACCAAAATTCTCCTTTCTGA
Organism: Phyllomedusa bahiana; assembly: GCA_025379985.1. Lineage (NCBI taxonomy): Eukaryota > Metazoa > Chordata > Amphibia > Anura > Hylidae > Phyllomedusa > Phyllomedusa bahiana. Next base: position 33,210 of record JAODAL010016000.1, on the reverse strand, counting down.
TGGCAGTGTCCACTTTAAAGTGGGCGACAGGCAGTTTTTTACTAATATGAATAGGTTAACTGGTATTATAAAAGGGTTACATGACTTTGGGCCATGATGGTACACTGACAAAAACACCAAGAGGGAGGCCCCGCATCAAAATTAGTTTAGTTCATCCTGGCCCAAAGTAGTTCTGGATATTACAGCTCATATTAAAGTGCTAAAAGCAGTCGAGCTCTGCAACAGAATGACGGGACTCCAGTCTCCTTCAATGAGTTTTTGCCCTGAATGTTGGCATTAAATCGGCAGACAGTTTCTACTTACTTTGAATAGATAATGCTCTGTGTCCGAATATCGTATTAAATTCCTGTTTAATTGGATTGGATAAAGTTTCTTGCCATGAAAAGGATGGGTCCTACGATGGGTGATGTTAGAAGTCAATGGACTACAATTTGCCCAAATGGTATTTTTCTCCCCAGTTTTGACCTGAAGCCAAAACAAAAGTGTAAACATGTCTTCAAGGTTTGTATGATCTAATTAAATATATAGTAAAATCTGGGGTTATTTTTACTTAGTGTCATCTGTCCTGTATTGTCTGGAGAAGCAATGACTTCCACCTGTCTGGAGAACAGAGGCTAGAATAGGTTGTAGACTATTCAGCATTATTCTGCTCATGGGAACATCGGATTTCTTTAAACATTAAGGGCGACATGTATGATCGGGATTTGCGGCTGTTTTCTGGCGAAAACGGCGCCTCACCGTTCCGCATCCCCTGTCGGACGCAGTGATGCGATGTTAGGCGCAACCTTCTCCACTTTCGGATGGGCCTAACATGAAGGGGCGTGCAATGGGCGCGCTGTGGGCGTTCTGTGGTGGGACGCGGCACATTTGAATACTCCGAGGCATGCATGATCGCGGCTCGGCTTAGTGCGGCGCATTACAGCTCCGACAGGCAGACCTCGTTGATTCTGGTCTGAACGAGCCTGAGGAGGCGAATTGAAGCGAGAACATACCATGAGAGGAAACATATAGAACATCGAAAAAGAAATCTATCTCAGCTCTCAGCTCCGTGAGGCATGGAATATGAATAAAAAAAACAAAACGTTTTTATTAGGTGTAAAACATTATCAGAAAAAGAGCTCAAATCTTCTAAAAAAAATTAAAAAAAATAAAATCACTTTCCGAAATCAAGACCGGCGCAACATCAGGAATTAGGATCTTGGAAATTGCCGGGAAATACAGTAATTCAAATTCTGTAAGCTCTTCTCATTGGTCGGCATAAAACCAGCAATCAGAAATAGGAGCGACGGTGAACCATTATTCCCTATGGGAAGTATTGACAATCAAATGAAAAGGAGGGACAGTTCAAAATACAGTAAAAAAGGCAGAAAAGAGCTGATTGGTTGAGCCCAGGCGGCAGATATGAATCCACCAATCATATGTAGTGCGCTATTTTGAGTGGAGAAAAAAGGGTGCGATAGAAGGGCCCCCAAAAAAGTTATTACTGTCTATGGGAAATATTCTAGTACTGTGATTGATTGGGGGAAGAGGGGCTCGTCCAGCTTAGCCAATCAGCGGGTGAGCTACCTTCTCATAGAGTTCTATGGGGAAAAGAAAGGCAGAGTGAGCTCTGTTTGTAATTGGCTAAGTTAACAGAGGCAGCGTTATTTGGGCCAAAGGTTGCATCCCTCCGTCCGACAGGGGATTTGGATCGGTGAGGCGCCGTTTTCGACAGAAAAACAGGCGAAAAATTCCGTCATACATGCGCCTTAGGGGGACATGTCTGAAAACTGTCAAGGTCTAAGACTTTTCTTGTTGCCCATAGCAACCAATCAGCGTTCCCCTTTCATTTCATATAGAGCTCTGAAAAAATTAAAGGGGTGCTCTGATTGGTTTCTATGGGCAACAAGAAAAGTCTTAGACCAAGCCAGTTTTCAGACATGTCCCCCTTAGTGTTTAAAGAAATCCGATGTTCCCATGAGCAGAATAATGCTGAATAGTCTGCACCCTTTTCCCGCCTCTGTTCTCCAGACAGGTGGAAGTCATTGCTTTCCAGAACAATACAGGACAGAAGACACTAAGTAAAAATAACCCCAGATTTTATATATATTTAAATTTGATCATACAAACTTGAAGAATATTTACACTTTTGTTTTGGCTTCAGGTCATAACTGGAGCCCTAACACTATTTTGTGGGGGGAAAAATACCATTTGGGGCAAATTTTTAGTCCATTGACTTCTAACATCACCCCTCGTAGGGGCCCATCCTTTTCATGGCAAGAAACTTTATCCAACCAATTAAACAGGAATTTATTACGATATTCGGGGCACAAAAGCATTATCTATTCAAAGTAAATTGAAAACCGTCTGCCGATTAAAGGCCAAAAATTCAGGGGAAAAAATCATTGAAGGAGAATGGAAGGGCCCGTCATTCTGTTTGCAAAAGCTTTGACTGCTTTTAGCACTTTAATATGAGCTGTAATATCCAGAACTACTTTGGACCAGGATGAACTAAACTAATTTTGATGCGGTGCCTCCCTCTTGGTGTTATGTCAGTGTACCATCAGTGGCCCAAAGTCATGTAACCCTTTGATAATACCAGTTACCTATTCATATTAGTAAAAACTGCCTGTCTGCCCACTTTAAAGGGATACTGCCATCAGAAAGGAGGATTTTTGGTAAAACTAATATTCCTGGCAAACGGTACTTATTTTTAAAACATTTTAGGGCATTTTTGTATTTTGGCAATTAAAAAAAAAAATTATAAATATTATCCTTCTGTAACTGTGATATATAACTTTTTAGTACAGCCGGGCAGACTAACCTCACTTTAGTTCATATGCTACTTGTCTCTATATAGTGTAATTAAAAATAAAATGACACAGTGATTGCTCTATTGTTCTCTCCACAGAAATAGATAAGAATATGCTTAAGCAGACAGTAAATGAAAGATAAATAGTTTGAACTTTTTCTGCCCTGGGGTGGAGGGGAGGATTTTTCAAACCTGTCAGGTAATGTCTATTAACACACCCACAGTCTGAAAGAAGAACCATAAATCAATGTTCTCACTGCTGTTATCAGAGCTCACAGACAAGTCAGAGAAGAGGCAGGAAGTCTTACACTAAGAGGAAAAACAAAACAAAAAACACCCAAAACAAATCATAGAAAAGCTTTATGTTGCTTGACACTGATGGTATTGTACATATCATGAAAGATTTAATACCCAGAGCTGCTTAGGGTCAGGCTGAACCAAACTGAATTTGATGTGGGGAATTCTTCTTGGTATGAAGGAAGTGTCATATCAGTGGCCTAAAGCCATTTAACCCTTTAAAAACACCAGTTACTTATTCAAATCAGGGAAAACTGCCCATCTGCCCAATCTGATGCCAGTTTTAATGCCCAGAATCACTTTGGGCCAGGCTGGAGTAAACTGAATTTGATGTGGGGCATCCCTTTTTGGTATGAAGGCAGTGTAGGATCAGTGGCCCAAAGCATTTAACCTTTATAAAACACCGTTACTTATTCAAATCGGGGTGAAAAACTGCCCGTTCTACCCCCTTTGATTTCCAGTTTTAATGCCCAGAATCAATTTGGGACAGGCTGGAGTAAACTGAATTTGATGTGGGGCATCCCTCTTTGTATGAAGGCAGTGTGGGATCAGTGGCCCAAAGCCATTTAACCCTTTAAAAACACCAGTTACTTATTCAAATCAGTGAAAACTGCATGTCTGCCCACTTTGATGCCAGTTTTAATGCCCGGAATCACTTTGGGCCAGGCTGGAGTAAACTGAATTTGATGTGGGGTATCCCTCTTGGTATGAAGGCAGTGTGGGATCAGTGGCCCAAAGCCATTTAACCCTTTAAATCTTAGTTTTAGTTTTTTGCGTTTATGCCCATTTTATGCCAGCTGTTAGTGTTTACCAGGCTTGTTTCAGCTGGTTTTTCCTTGGTCCACATCAGCTCATTGACATTTGTTAAGCTGATAAGTTTTCCTATTTATTATCCTCTTAAAAAACAAAAAAATATTTTGCAGCGAATAAGAAATCGACTTCAGCCCGAATAAGAAACTGCCGAATAAGAAACCAACTTCAGCTTCGTAGGGAGCAGGACTCCTGACTTTCTCCAAAAGAACTAGAAGAATTTGAAAAGTTTTCACAGAAATCAAAACATACAAATATGTGTTCAAGCGCAGCATATCCACTTCTACACAATCCTCAGATACGGTGGGAATAAGTGGTGCAGCAGAGGACCCCACCACGTTTGACTTTGCCAATGGCCACACAAGATACCAGCAAGCTTGTGTGGCCATTGGTAGGTGCATTGGTTCTGTGCATTTCTGTAAAAAAATACACAAAAAAGCAATGTACGAAAGCACCCTAATTCAATGTTCCCACGGCTTATTTTGGGACAGATTTTAGCATGTAATTTCGCAGTACTGCGCGAATTACGGACTGAAATCCGTCCCAGTCATTATGTTAATCCACAGTTCTCATAGAGAACTATGGATTCCGTCTCCTCTGTGACATGTCAATTATTCATGGCGGTATACGGGCTGTGGATAATGAATGTCTATGGGGCCGGCGAGCTGCCGGACCCCGCCCCGCTGCTAAGCACACGGCGTAATTGTGGGCAAAATCCATCCCGCAATTACGCCGTGAATAAGCCGTGTGAACTTGGCCTAAAGGCACGTTCACACAGCTGATTTGGATACAGATTCTGATGTACATTTAGTGCTGAATTTAGTTTTCAAATCTCACTCTAATTCACATCTCATTGGGCCACATGTATGAAAACTGTCTAAAATTCACTTTGTTGCCCACAGCTCCTCTTTCATTTTTCCAGAGCACTATATGAAACGAAAGGTGTACTCTGTTTCTATGGGCAACAAAGTGAGTTTTAGACCTAGACAGTTTTCATACATGTGGCCCATTGTTTCAAATATACATTGTTATGGGTAGGAAGGGGAGGATTACACCTGGGAGCCATGCACCGTCCACTCAAAAGAGGTTCCTGGCTGGATTCACATAGCTGCACTACGGCCAAAGAAAGGATATGGTGAGTTCAGTGAATTCATTGAGACACGTTTATGAGGAAATGTGGGCGTTTGCCACCATTGGCTTGACCTCCGACACACCAAAGCGGCACGCATCTGATGGAGCGGAAGACTGTTTAAGAAGTTGGTCTTGTAGTGGGTTATTTTAAATTCCACTTCCATGACATACAAGCTCCCATAATGACTTATTCAAAATGATGGCCTAAAGGCAACAAGACACATGTGAGTCAGAGGACCATATCATTAATAGTCCCCAGCGCCACCATCGATCATTAACCCCTTACAGCCAGAGCCAGTTTTGGCCTTTCTGACAGAGCCCCATTTTTTAAATCTGTCATGTGTCACTTTATGTGAGAATAACTTTTTGACACTTTTACCTATCCATGTGATTCAGAGAACTGTTTTCTCGTGACACATTGTGCTTTTAGCTACTAAGAAATTTTGGTACAAAAAGTCCTTGTTTATTAGTGAAAAATAACAAAGTATTGTGAAAATGTGAAAAACTTACCATTTTCAAACTTCAAAAATGTCTACGTGTAAGACAGTTATTACACTAAATATAGTTCATAACTAGCATCTACCATATGACTACTGTAGGTTGGCATCATTTTTAGTAAATTTAGTAGTCATTTTCTAATTTTCAAGAAAATTTGCAATATACATTTTTTTAGGGACCAGTCCAGCTCTAACGTGATTTTGATTGACCTGTATGTTAGATACCCCCATAAATGACTTCATCTAAGAAACTACACTCCTTAAAGAATTCAAAACAGTATTTAGGAAGTTTATTAACCCATTAAGTATTTCACAGGAATTAAAGCAAAGTGGAGCTGAAATTTCAAAATTTCACTTTTTTTTGTAGATTTTAAATTTTTATCCATTATTCACAAGAAATCAGTAGATGAGACCAGGGATATGCAATTTAATATTGATTCCCCAGATTCTGCCGTTATTAGAGATATCCCAAATGCATCCCTAGTGCGCTATTTGGCTCAACCACAAGCCCCAGAATAGGAGGAGCACCTACCAGACTCTGGGGTCTCCTTTTCATTACGATTTTATTTAGGCGCCATTTAAAGTTTGCGGACACCCTAAGGCATTAAAACTTAATAAATTCCCTAAAAAGACCCAATATTGTAAATTAAGCCCCCTGCAGGGGTGCATTGAGTATATTGACCCCCACAGGTGTTTCACAATTTTTTTTAGCATTAGGCTGTGAAAATGAAAACTATTTTTGTTTTCAAACAATCTGCAATTTTAGTTGAAAATGTAAAATTTTTACAAGGAAAAAAAAGCATCCCAAATTTTGTTACACAATTTCTTCCAAGTTCGTCAATACTCTACATGGAAGTGTAAATTGCTATTTGGGCGCATGTCAGGGCGTATAAGGAAGGGAGTGTTATTTGGCTTTTTGAACAGAGATTTTGGTGGTGCCATGTCTAGGGATGAGCGATATTATCAACAAAAGTTGAGGAGAGGCATTTGAAAGGAAGATATTTTGCAGCTCAGTGTGTTCTGTGATCTTCAATTGAAAAAGCATTGTTTTTTACCACTTTTTTGACCAGCAGACCTCTGATAGGAGTTGAAATTGTCCCTGTTTTTTCAGTTCTATTGCAATCACTGCAAAAACCGGCATAACTTATTCCTATAACTTTTAAATAGTTTTATTGAAGTCCGTGCGTCTGTTTTTCGCAAAGAGCTCAGTTGTACGCAAATTGTGTTATACATATTTGATAGGAAATTACGCCTGTTGTCAGTGGTGCGAAGGCCACCATATTAATCCATATAAAATTTAAAAACTCTTATTGCAGTCCGTGCGCCTGTTTGGCGCAGAGAGCTCAGTTGTACGCATATTGTTTTATACATATTTGATGGTAAATTACGCTTGTTGTCAGTGGTGCGAAGGTCGCCATATTAATCCATATAACTTTTTAATACTTCTATTTCACTCAGTGTGTCTCAGTTTGGCGCTAATCGTGCATTTGTACGATAGTTTGTTGAAAACTATCAGCTGCTAGTCCTACTGGGCAGTTGTAAATCTCAGGGACTGAAGGAAGAACACTGTTGATTTTGTGTTACGGTTCTTCCACCAAACCGCATTTTACAGATATTTGAAAGATACAATTCTGTTTCTAATCCTAGTTGGCGGTAGGAAATTAGAGGGATTTAAGAATACCTGTGATTTGCCGTCTTTCAATAAGAGACTGTCAAAAACTCTTCCATACCTTTTTAAATTTTTATCTTTCTGAACATGGAGCGAACTGCAGGTGGTAAGCGAGCAAAGAGGGGTGTAGGACATGGAGGTAGAGGTACGAGAGAAGGTGCTCCTTCCAGTGCTGGTGACAACACACAAGCCAGCGGATCGTCGGTTGCAGGACCGTCAGGCCTGTCATTGATGGGTCGGTGCCCTGTGAATCTCAGTAACGAACAGCGTCGCCAATCTGTTCTTCAGTGGTTAATGCAACCTGCATCCAGCAGTCTTAACTCCTCGTCCTCCCAGTCACGGCCACAAATGTCGTCATCATCATCGTCAGCATCCGTCCAACATGAAGCAAAGGCAGCCCAAATGTCAACTCGTGTACCCACCACTGTGGATAATCCATTTTCTGAAGACCTCTTTGATGACAAAATGCGGATGTGGAAAGAAGGCATTTCAAAAGATCAAGAGGCCAAAGAGGATGATTTTGTCTGCTCTGACGCCCAATTGCTGATGCCATCAGAGGAGGAAAAGGAAGCCGGTCAATCGCCAAAAAATCCCGGGCGGTTGGCAACGCTTGTAGCCCGCAGCTCCAGGATGCAGAATGTCGGACGAGGAAGTCACCTGTGTTGTTGATGATGATGATGATGATGATGATGACATTGCGGATCCAAAGTGGTCTTTTCAGCAGAATTTGCTTGCGAGCGCTTCATCACTGGACGAGGAGGAAGACGATGGGGTAGTGTCAGTACGGGTCCCGACTCAAAAGGGGAGAGTAGTACATATACACCTGCACACAAATTATTTTAACAATTTTTACACAAATCTTTATTTACAAAATCATATCCAAAATTGTCATGAGTAATGGCGACCAACTCGTTCCATATAAACGTTTCCGGTTCCCATAGGACCTTCATCAGATAAGTCGCTGTAATGTAACAATATCCCTTAGTAACAAACAACATATTCCTATTCTACTATCATCCCTTAATAATATAACTATCCTATTATATACATGACAAATAAAGAGACATACATCACTTAAAAATAAACATACAGAATAAACATACTAAAAAACAAAATTTACCAATAAATTATATAAAGTGAAAAACAAAAGGATTCCCAGACAGAACAGATAAAGAAATAAAAAAAAGAAAAAAAAATATATATAGAACTCACACTTATTAACATGGTGCTCCTGATGGGGACAATATAGAGGATGGTGAGCCCAGAATACTCCAACCACAACATACCCGCATTATTCATATATATATCAAATGTACTAGGGCGGCGCCATATTGCGATTAAAGGATCAAATTATAAATAAGGAATCAACACAATGGATCCAAAACTAGACAAGTTAACTTAAACAATACTTACAGATGATTTTCGTGAAGTGTTCTAATTACTCATGGCTTTGAGTGATAGTCAGGAATGGTGCCATGTCCGGATTAGAATCCGGCATCATGGCCCTTGCCTGCCCCCAATACCAGAAAAGCCGTCCCTGCCCTGGCCAGCCAGTGTCATCTAAACATTTCAAGCGCGTTTGTCTGCATCTATGTTCCGGACAAAGTCCATCTCACCACGATATATAAATGGACCTAGTAAGCACGGCAAAGGGCCGCACCTATATCTCTTGATCCGCTCACTGGGTGAGCTGGGGTGGATGTCTCTGGTGGTGATGGTTGGCTCTCAGGCTCGGCGACGCTCTTCAAAGCCGTCAGGGATGGTACAGGGGTTCTTTCCCCCATAGGTCCACTGGTTAGTTCACGTCCCAGAGAAACCAGGGTCCGTGTTGAAAATTAATCTGTCTTGGTGACCGTCAAACACACAGGTCGGAGCTTGTGGACGGACTATCTTCGCAATGAGACCGAGCGGCTCTGGCTGGGTGACAAGAACCTGTAGCCAGGCAACGGTGGTGTGCCGATAACGGTCAAAACTCTCCTGCCTCTCAAGATTGGTAGGCTGGAGCACATCCTTGCTGGCACACGTCATGAAAACCTCGTTTGTCCAGAAAATTTCTAAAGCGCTACCCGGATCTGGAACTGCCTTGCTGAAGAAGGCTTCGAGGTCTGAGCTCACTCTTTCACACCCTGGCTTCGTCCCGGCTTGGCTGCGTTACAGCGCAACTCCAGCATCCCATCAACCGTATCATTGTTGACGTGGTCAACACGCCTGGAATTCCACCCTCCACACTATCTCCAGCACGATATGTCGCGGCAGCAGCGCACAAGCCAGTTACGCTAGTATAAGTGACACATGGACTGACAAAGCAGCGGTTGCGGACCTCGGGTTTGTTGAACCAACTGCAGCAGTGGGGCAGGTGAAGAGCTCCTGCACATTCTTGCGAGTTTGAGAAGCCCACCAAAATGTGTCAGTGCGTTACTATGCCCTTGTCAGCATGAGGCATTGTGGTGATTTAGTCTGGAACAAATCGACTTGGACAGACCGGTTCCCACGCGACGGAGGGGAGAACGGACACACCACATGTGGACACAGAGCTTTCTCTTCAGTCAAATCCAGAAGGCCCTGACAGTTTTCACAAAACTTTATTACGGCAGTGGTTCGGGGTCCGGGGCTGGTTGCCAAGACGGCGCCTCAGCTCTCAGGGTACAGCATCTCGAGGCAAGTCAGGGCTGTGTTGAAGGCTCGAGGCAAGAGGAAGCAGAGGAGGAGGTGGAGGTATCCTGGACACCGACGTTACCGAGGTCCTGCCTTGCACAATGTGGTTTGGCACGGATTCTGAGGCAGAGGGAGGAAGATGGGGGAAGATCAGGTTTTGCTAGAACCACTGACCTAGAAGCTTGGAATCAAGGCTCCATTCTCTCACATGAGTGCTTGGATTCTCCATTTCCTCCAACTTTTGATCCTCGCATTACGGCCATCAAATAATGAAGCAAACATTTACTGGGGTGGCCTACCCTCCTCGATCCCACGTTACAAAGCTCGAATGACTAGCACTTTTCTTCCTCACCCAAATAGAGAGTAAAATGCAGGATTTGGAGACGTGTGATTTGTATGCAACTGGAGAAATCTGTTGCATCTGCTCATTCACATTCTTCAAATGTCACGATGGACAACTTCAGCAACGTGACAGCAGTAGTGAGTGCCAAGTAGCCGAAGCTGGCAGCAGCAGCAGCAGCCATTGTGGCAGAAGCATAATGGGTGACCCCTGGAAAATCCTTATTTACCACCTCACCAACGCATTGCAATGCAGGGCACTCATACAAACACACAGAGATCAAGCTTAAAGATTCATGGTGCATGACTATCTGCGTCTCAACACCGATGTTTTTGGTTATGTTCCGGAACCCAATCAACTTCTGGGTATCCCAAATGGTATGAAATCGCTCGCTCATCCATGCCATAGAGATTGTTGTTCCTGCCCAGTAGCCGGCGTTTATATCTGAGCGGGACCTTCAGCACAGCTGGAGGAGTCCTTACAGTCAAAAGCATCCAGCTTTCCACAGATATGTCTGGTTCGGTTTGACTTTCATCAAGAAAAATCAGGCATGGATCTCTCCGATGATGCTGTTGGCCCCGAATTGCCTGAGGTCCCACCGATCGTTGATCTCACTGCCGGTTTTGTACTTCACATTACTCTTCAAACAGAAATGGTCCTCTTGAAAAAAATTTTTTTAAATTATCATTTCTTACTGCAATATTTTATTCTCAGTCCCAAAAAGTCATTTTGCTGAGTTTTCGCGGTGAGGACGACTGTAAAAGGACACCAATTGTTACTCTGGTTTCTGAGAAATAAATGTAATTCATTTACTCGCCCTCATCTTTAAATAATTTTCACACTACAATGGTTTTTGGAGGCATGGTGCTGTGAGATTACAGATTAATCAATGATCCTTTGGAGACAGAAATGGGCTTTTAAGTGGCATTTCTCCTTTACAATTTTTAACAGTGTCTGAGAAGTCATTTTATAATTTTTTTGGGTCATGTTGCTGTGAAATCCAGCAAAACTACAGGTCCTATTTTACAAAAATGTGCGTTTCGAACAGACATTTGTTCTTCACAAATTGTCAAGAGTGGCCAGAGAGGTGACATGTTTTGAATTTTTGGGGGCATGTTGCTGTGAATACAGCTATCTACAGTCTATTACTAAAAAAAAAACTGTGGTTTCTAACAGCGTACATTTGGGTCTTCACAATGTCAAGAGTGGCCAACAATGGTCATGTTTGAATTTTTGGTGGGGATGTTGCTGTAAAATACAGCTATGCTACAGGTCCTATTTATAAAAAATGTGGTTTCTAACAGATATTTGCTCTTCGACAATGCTGAAGGGTCATTTTTTGAATTCTTATAGGGGAATGGTGCTGTCAAAAACACAGGAATAAGTAGGACACTGTTAATGGACACATATTGCAACTATTACTTGTTTTTGCAAGATCTTTAAATACTAGCAATTCCTGTAGTGAGACAACGGCATTTAATACACTTAAAAGAAAGAGAAAACAAAGACGTGGTGGGATTCCACCTATTTTAAAAAATGTAGTTCTCTAGAATTAAACTACTAAAAAAAACTTGCATGTTACAAAATAGTTGAGGGTACAGAAATTTCCTCTGAATTGTACAAGGGATGGTACAGGCAAAGACTTGAACAGATGTAGGTTATTCAGAGGAAATGCCACACAAGAAAAATACAGAGACAATTTCCTCCAAACACGGTGAGTTAACAGAACGAGAACGAGAAAGTGTCAAGATAAAGGGGAAACTGGCTGGAACATGAGCGTCAACCACCAGCATTTCAAGTGAAGCTCAATTGGTTCCGCTCTTATATGGAGGGGCAAGCGCTCTCGGTAGAGGCAGAAAATTTTATCAAGCGCTACCAGGTCTTGACTGTGTATCTTGGAGGAAGGCTGGAGGTCTTTAGCTCACAACTTCCGCTTCCGCACTCTGCTTCAAGCCTGACTGTTTTTAGTTGCTGCGTCATAAGGGCATTTTTGCCCATGTTAATAGATGACGGACGCAGCCCTGGCTCTCACAGCACCAGCTGAAACTTCCAGCCTGCTAGACTGAACCTGCGTTGTTAATAGATGATAACTCCAGCCTTGGCTCTCTCCGCACACCACTGTAACTCCGGCCCTGCTAACTGAACCTGTGTGATCCACGTTTACAGCCTCACCTGCCTTAATCAGTAGTTTCCTTCAACCCACTTGACAGTAGAATGCAGGATTTTAAGACAGGCCTCGTTGACCTACTGGGGACATCTGTTTCGTTTGCTTCACATTCTAATGTCCACGGTTTTGGAACAAATGTCACCGGTAGATGGCATAGTAGACTCTAGCCAGTGCAGTATTGGTAAACTAGTTGTTTTTAAATATAGTTTATTTCTTATTGCAAAATTTTGTCTGTGATGAGTCCATAGGGCTAAGGTGCGGTGATTTACTGGGTCATGCTGCGTTATAAGGATTATGGATAGTCAATGTCCATTTCACTTAAAATACTGTCTTCAAAGACTCCTGTTTCCGGCACTTTTTAATATTGTGGGTCTATGTAGATTTAAGAGTCCATAATGCGGTCCAGGACAGGAAGATAGATCTATGTCCAGTCTCGACTAAAATGGTGGTTCAAAGACTCTTTTCTCCAGACACGTTTTCAATCTGTGGGTTGCATGCGGAGGGGGATTTGGTTGGTCACATGCTGCATTACAGGACAGGCACATAGTACAATTCTTATTATATTATTTTATTATTATTATTATTATTAATTTTAAGAGCACCATTGTATTCCAGGGTGCTGATACATCCTCTGAGGAGGTTTCATTACATTTCTAATAAAAGTCAAATGGAGTACAAGTGATGAAATGACAATTAGGCACTGACAGGAGGAGAGAGGACACCTACCCCGCGAGGGTTACAATCTACATAGGGAGGGGGAAAAGAGCAGGACGTGTGAGGGGCAGAATCGGGGTGTTGTCTGTGGGAGGAAGTAGTGACAGGTCAGTGTAGGTTATAGGCAAAGCCTGAAGAAAATGGTTTTTCAGTTTGCTTTTGAGCTGGTGAAAGTGGAGGAGAGTCTGATGTGTTGGTGCAGGAGTTCCAGAGTGTGGGTGAAGAACGGGAGAATGATCTTGGAGCCGGTTCCAATGTCATTGTCCATTGAAACTAAAATGGTGGTTTAAAGATTCCTTTTTCGGCACTTTTTTTAATCTGTGGATCATGAGGTTTGAGGGTTCATGCTGCGGTACAGGAAGAGTATAGTCAATGTCCTGTTCAAGACTAAGAAAAATGGTGGTTCAAAGACTCCTCTTTCCAGCACTTTTTAATCTGGGGTACGTGATGAGCGATTACGTTGGACTATCGTCATCGGGTTCGATAGTCGATATCGGCCTAATGAACTCAAGTAAGCTATCTGATAGTCGATAATAGATTATCGCCGACGCATGACATTTAAAGCTATGGAGGAGCAACAACACCTTCATTCGTACACCACAAACAGGGCTGGAGAAGCTTGGAATTAACATCCCACAACAGACAAAATAGGATACGGTGCTACATCTTAGGCAATCACACTTAGGTTATAAAGCCACTCAGAAAAAAAGTACACACGACCATTCACTATCCCGGTCATTGCACCACCGTCATGACCACTTAACCTGCTTGACCCACAAATTAAAAGTGCAGGAGGTATATGATTGGAACCATCATTTTACTTGAACAGGACATTGAATATCCTGTCTCGGAACGCAGCATTTGAGCCCCAAACCTTGCATGAACCCCAGATTAAAGAAGGCCGGGAAAAGTGTCTTTCACTCCCCCCCCCCCCACCCCCCCCCCCCCCCCTTCCTCCCCCCCCCCCCCCCCCCCTCCCCCCCCCCTACCACCATTTTAGTTGATTCTGGACATTGGGACTATACTGTCCTGGACCACAGTATGACCAATTAAACCTGGTCTGACCCACAGATTAAAAATGTGCTGTGGAAATGGAGATCTTTGAACACCATTTTAGTTGAATGGACTTGGACTATACCTGTCTGTGGGCCACTGCATGAGCCAAACCCTGCATGACCCCACATTTAAAAAGTGCCGGAAAGGAGTCTGTCAAATCACCATTTTAGTTTCATGGACATAGGACTATTACCTGTCCTGGGCTCGCACAGCATGACCCCCTAAACATGTTTGACCCCAAATTAGAAAAAGTGCGGAAAGGATCTTTGAACCTCACTCCATTTTAGTTGGACATGGGACATAGACTATACCTGTCCTGGGCCACAGCATGACCCCTAAACCCTGGTTTGACCCCCCAAATTAAAAAGTGCCGGGGGAAAAGGACTCTTTTGAACCACCATTTTAGTTGAAGCTGGAATTAACTAACTATTGTCCGATGTAACCGCAGTATGACCATATAACCTGTTCATGGCCCCACAGATTAAACAAGTGCTGGGAAAAGGAGTCTTTTCAACCACCATTTAGTTGAACTGGACATTGACTATACTGTCACTGGATTCCGCAGTATGACCATTAAAACCTGTTTCTGACCCAAATTTAAAAGTGCTGGGAAAAGGAGTCTTTGAACCACCATTTTAGTTGAATGGGACACTTAGGATGACTATACCGCCCTGGCACAGCATGAGCCCCAAACCTGCATGGACCCCCTACATTTAAAAAGTGCCGAGAATAAAGGAGTCTTTCAACTCACCATTTTTGTTGAATACCTGGACATAAACTATATTTGATCTGTACACGGCAGTCATGAACCCAGATTAAACCTGTCCTGGCCCACAGATTAAAAAGTGCTGGGAAAAGGAGGTCTTCTGATACCACCATGTTAGTTGAACCGGAATAGGGGACTATACCCTGTCCTGGGCCACAGCATGACCCTAAACCTGTTTGACCCACGGATCACCAAAGTTCCGCAATATGCCTATTTTGTACAGTGACTTCATATTAAGAATATTTTTTGGTAACTGACATTTGTTTACAGAATTTAATTTAAGGAAAGTTTTATTTATTGTTTTACATTTATTATCAATTTTGCTTTTTTTTTCAAGTGTGATATTATACAACATACACCCCTCTCTGCGTTTTAAAGGTTATTTTTCTACACGTTTAGATGTGTTAATTCATCTGCACCACCCATAAGGTAATACAAATGTCCCCATTAATCACCCCCAAAACACTTCTTAGTTGAGAAACATTTTGCCTCCTGGGGCTTCTTGAGACTGATTCAGCCAACAATTCAATGGTTTCATTTTTCCCTCCAAATCCTTCTTCATTGGATTAGGGACAGACCCCTGGAGATCAAATTGATGCGGACCCCCATAGTGACTCAGCCCCATAAAATTTTAAGCCTCAAATTGTGCCAATTTGTGTCCAGCCTGGACCCCTTTTTTGACACTACTTCAACCTCACAGAAATCACCCTTTTTCAAATCTGATTTTTAAAGAAATTTGAAGCATCTCCTGTATTGGCCCCTAACGGTGATGAGCCAGTGCTGCGTCAGCCTCTGTTTAACCCACGGCAGGTCCAGCTGCCAGAACCTACAGTGAGGTGCGGTGGAGAGACGCCAGGCTAGCATCTGTCATCATATTAACATCGCGCGTCAGCAGCCAGGGCCGGAGTTAAAATGTGGGTGCGGTGTTGAGAGCCCAGGCTGGCGTCCGTCATCTATTAACACGGTAAGTAAAATGCCCTTATGACGCACTCGCAACGAAACGCAGTTCGTGCTGAAGCAGAGTGCGGAAGCGGAAGTGTGAGGATAAGACACTCCAGCCTTCCTCCAAGTACACATGTCAATGACCTGGGTAGCGCTATGCCCTCCGTATGAGTGCGATCCAATTGAGCTTCACTGGGCTATACTGGGGGTTAACGCTCCTGTGCTCCCTCCCAGGTGCCTTTTTCTTCGGCATTATTTTTCTCATTATACTCAATGTGCTGGAGGAAATCTGTTCTGTACTTTGTTCTCATGTCCGTGCTCCATACTCCCATGTCCTTGAATATTTACATTGGTCAAGTTTTCCTGTACCTCCCTGTACAATTCAGAGGAATTTTTTTACCATTATTTTATACATGCAGTTTTTTAGTAGTTTAATTCAGAAAACGCACTTTCTAAAAATAGAGATGGAATCCACCAAGTCTGTGGTTTCTCTTTTTTACATTGTATTAAAATGGGTGTGTCTCAATACAGTGATTGTAGCTATGTTAAAGATACTTGCAAAAGCAGGTTATTTTGCAATATGTGTCCATTAAAAGTGTCCTACTATTCCTGTTTCTGACTAGCACCATCATCCCTTGAGCCAATCTTGACCAATTGTGGAAGAACAAATGTCGTTAGAAACAACATTTTTTTAAATAGGAACCTGTAGATATAGCTGCTGTCCAGCAAAAAAATGCCCCCAAAAATTCAAAAGCTCATGACCCTGAGCCCTTAGGACAATTGCGTGTGAGGAACAAAATGTCTGTTAGAAAGAAACAAAACATATTTTTAGATAGGGACCCTGTTAGTAATGCTGCATTTCAAAGCAGCATGACCCAAAAAAATTATAAAAATGACTTATCAGCCACTTTAAAATTAGTGATGGAGAGAAATGCACTTAGAAGAATCCACATTTTTGTTCCAAATCGGACCATTGATTATAGCTGTATCTCACAGCAAAATGACCCCCAATAAAATTATACAATATGACTTCTCAGCCACTATTATAACATGTTTGATGGAGAAATGTCCACTTACGAAGCGCCACCATTTGTGTTCCAAAGGCCATAATTATAGATGTATCCAACAGCAACATGACCTCAAAAACCATGACAGTATCCTCACAGCAAAACCGAGCAAATAACTGGTTGAGGAAAAGAGAATAAAAATTGCAGTAAGAAATCAATCATTTAAAAAAAAACAGTTTTTCAAGAGGTACCATTTCTGTTTGAAGAGGAATGTGAAGTTAGACCAGGACAACTATATCGGGTGAACCTCGGGCAATTAGGTGGGCCCACTACATCACAGCGTCCGATGCCTGATTCATCTTGATGAAAGTCAAACGATCCACA
Source organism: Phyllomedusa bahiana (assembly GCA_025379985.1). Classification (NCBI taxonomy): domain Eukaryota; kingdom Metazoa; phylum Chordata; class Amphibia; order Anura; family Hylidae; genus Phyllomedusa; species Phyllomedusa bahiana. Next base: position 15,984 of record JAODAL010016000.1, on the reverse strand, counting down.
TTATCTGTGGAAAGCCGGATGCGTTTGTCTGTAATGCTTCCTCCAGCTTGTGCTGAAGGTAGGTTCCGCTCAGATTGACGCTGGCTGCTGGCAGGACAACAGATCCTCTATGCGTGGCTTGTGCAAGCTCGGGACATTCGTCCATTTGGATAACCCAGAGTCCTATTGGGTCCGGGAACAATTACAAAAACATCGTGTTGAGACGCAGATAGTCATGGCACCCATGATCTTAAGCTGGGGAGTCATATGTGATGTTGGAATGTGATGCCCTGCATTGCATGCGTTGGTGACGGTGGTAAATAAAAGATTGCCCAGAGGTCACCATTAGGCTTCTGCCACCTTGCCTGCTGCCGCTGCTGCCGCTACAGCTACTCGGCACTCTACTGTGTTATCACGTCGCTGATGTTGTCTCCACCGTGACATTTGAGGAACGCTTGAGCAGACGCACCAGATGTCTCAGTTTTTGATCAATCAGACAAGGTCTCCATTTCCCTGCATTTTTTTACTCTCTATTTAGGGTTGGGTGGAAGAAAGTTGCTGAGTTTTGTTTTTGTACCGGGGATCCAGGAGGGTGGCACCCAGTAACTGTTGTTCATTTGATGGCCTTAATGCGAGGATCATGTTGGGGGAGAAATGGAGCATCCAAGCACTCATGTGAGAGATGGAGCTTGATTTCCCAAGCCTCTGGGTTCGAGGTGGCACTAGCATATGATTCTTCCTCCTGCGCTCAATTCGCGCCAACCTCTTCCAAGGCAGGGACGTTGGTAACCATAACTCTACGAAGTCTGGTGTCTAAGGAATACCTCCTCCTCCTTCCTCGCCTTCCTCCGGGCCCACAGTTCAACACAGCCCTGACTTGCCTCAGGATGATGCACCCTGACGAGCTGATGCGCCGCCTTGCACTAGCCTGGACCCCGAAACCATGCCTTATGAAGACCGATATAAATTGAGAAACTGTCGGTCCTTGTGGATTCGATGGAGAGAAAGGCTCTGTGTTCCGGCATCTTTGACCGTCTCCTCCTCGCGTTCGCTGGCTGGGATGGGACCTGTTGTTTTAGAGTGGTCCAACGAAGTCGCTCGCAGAACTAAGATCACCAACAAGGTCATGCTGACATGGCATCGTCCGCACTGACATTTTGGTGGCTTCTTCAAAAACTGGCAAGGATGGTGCAGAGCTCTTTAACCTGCCTCCACTCTCGGTGGTCTACACCCTGGAGTTTTCCCCCGCACCGCAGCTTGTCAGGCACATTGTGTCACTTGCGTAACTGGCGTAATTGGACATTGCGCTGCTGCCCACAATCGCTGGAGATGTGGAGACGGCGTTCGAATTACCTGCGTGTTTGCCACAGTCAACATTGAGACTGGTTTGACGTGGGTGAGGCGAGGCTGACGCTGCAACGCAGCCAGGCGGGGACGAAGCAGGGTGCGAATGTGGCGGGAAGTGCGAACTTAGAGACTTCGAGACTACCTCAGCAGGCAGTTCAGACTCGGAAGCTCTTTAGAAATTTACTGGACGACCAGGTTCATGACATGTGCCAGGACAGGGGACTGTGCTACAGCCTACCGTATCTTAAGGGTGGCCAGCAGATTTGGCCGTGTATCGCACACCACTTGGCCTGGGCACACTGGGTTCTTGTCACCCAGCCAGCGCTCGGTCTTCGTTGCGGAGAGCCGTCCACAGCTCCTGACCTGTGTGTGACGGTCTCCAAGACAGGATTTAATTCAGAACACGCCTGGTTTCTCTGGGCACGTGACTGATGCTCAGAGGACCTTGGGGGAAAGAGCCCTCCACCATCCCTGCGGTTTTGTAAGAGCGTGCGCGCCGAGCATGAGAGCCCACCGTCACCCAGAGACATCCAACCCAGCTCCACCCAGTCCATGTGTCGGTGGTTCAGATGGACTTTTCCGGCCACAGATGCAGGACAACGCGCTTGAAATTTTAGTGACACGTGGCGGCAGGGCTAGGGACGGCTTTTCTGGCAAAGAAATGCCTGCTCGGCATCTTGTTATTGGGGGAGGCAAGGGCCAGATGTGGGCGTAATCCCATCTGTGTCACCAGAGGAACTACGCAAACATTTCCAAGACCAAAAGCTCTGGCAATGCCTCGACATTCAGGCTTTTTGTGCTTTGGATGGTTTGGGTTTTTAAAGTTTTTCTTTCTGTGAAAAAAGTCACTTGTCAGTCACTGATAAATGGATTAGTAGGTTTAGTACCTTGTATTAACAGCTTGCAGAGCACGGAGACTCCCAGTCAGCTTTCAGCTCGGGAGGAGCGCAGGAAACAGGCATTAAAATGATATACTCCAGCTTGCTTAGAAGTAGCATTACGCAGGTATGCATCCGCAGCTTATACTTTTTTTAAAAATAAAAAAATTTATGAATATTCCATTAAAAATGTTATATACAGGGTAGGAGAGTTGTAATACAGCCACCAGTGCTACAGATTGCACGATGCGTTTCGACTAATACATAGTCTTAATCATTGTGCTCCATCATTGATTAAGATATTATTTAAGACTATGTATTAGTCGAAATCGCTGTCGTGCAATCTGTAGCACTTGTGCTGTACTTACAACTCTATCCTGTTTATCACTATTTTAATGGAACATTATTCTAATAAAGTTTTTCTTCTGCTCCCAAAACTGGAAGACAGAAGGCTGGCTGCTAGACTGGCTGCTCTGTACGGCGTGTACAAGGTCGTCAAACTGGCGGAAGGAGAAGGGGTAGGAAGGGTCTTCTGGTGGGTGCTGGTGCGTACTCGAGGCGACGGTGGATGCTGAATGCGGAGCGCTGATCCTTGGATCATGACTCTCGAAGAGACATGAGGCAAGCTGAGGAACGCTTGGTGGGTGGTGAGGAGGAGGAGGCGGAGACAGAGGGTGTGACAGTGGTTGGAGGCCCCGGCGTCGGTCTGGCCTTTTTTGGCCATGTATTGCCTCCCTTTTTCAACTCATGCATTCGTGTCAAGTGACTAGACATGTTGGTGGTGGTTAAACCACCTATGGTTCTTGCCTCGTACTCTTATGCGTTCTACAGCTAAAGGCGGCATAATGAGCATCGGGGGTGAATCAGACGGCTTGCTCAAAAGAAGGCCCAGGCTTGAGAGGTCCTGGACCTTTTTGGCACGGCGATATAACAAGGAGCTGGGTTATTCCGCTGACCATGGCTGGTCGGAAATATATCTGCGGAGTTCTGCGACCGCCCCTTCCCTTTTTGAGGCTCGGGACCCGTATGACACTACCCCATCGTCTTCCTTCCTCGTCCAGTGAATGAAACCGCTCGCAAGCAAACTTCTGCTGAAAAGACCACGTTGAATCGCAATGTCCGTCATCATCATCATCAACACAGGTGACTTCGTCAGATCTCTGACTTTTGCCATACAGGAAGCCTGGGGCTACAAGCACAGAGGGACTGCAAGGCAGGTTGACGACCGCCCGGGATTTTTTGCCGATTGACGGCTTCTTCTTCCTCCTCTGATTGGCTATCAGTAACTGAGGCTTTCAGAGCAGAGAAAATCATCCTGTTTGAGACCTCTTGATCTTTTAACATGCCTTCCTGACCCCAACCGCATTTTGTCCATCAAAGAGGTCTTCAGGAAAATGGATTATCCACGAGTGGTGGGTACACGAGGTTGATATTTGGGCTGCTTCATGTTGGACTGGATGCTGATGATGTGATGACGACATTTGTCGGCCGTGTACTGGGAGGACGAGGAGGTAAGATTGCTGGATGCAGGCTGCATTAACCACTGAAGAACAGATTGGCAACGCTTTCGTTACTGAGATTCACAGGGCCCTGACCCAGCGATGACAGGCCTGACGGTCCTGCAACTGATGATCCTCTGGCATGCGTGTTGTCGCCAGCACTGGAAGGAGAACCTTCTCTCGTACCTCTACCTCCATGTGCTACCCCCCTCTTTGCTCGCTTCCACCTGAATTTCGCTCCATGTTCAGAAATAAAAATTTGAGAAGGTATGGAATAGTTTTGGAAAGTCTCTTATTATAAGACGGCAAATCACAGCTATTCTCAAATCCCTCAAATCAAAACAAAATTGCTGTATTCAAATTGAACTGCGAGGTGGCTCTATGAACAAAGCTGGCCTTCGCCAAAGTGAAAAAAAACACGTATCTGAAATGTATACTGATAATAAAAGGTATTTTTTGGCACCTATCAACCTGTGGTGAATACAAAGTTGCTGGATTCAAATTTAACTGCAAAGTAGATCTATCAACAAAGCTTGACTGACCAAAAGTGAAAAAAAGACCTGTCTGAAATGTATACGGATATTAAAAGGTATTTTTGGCACCTATCAGTACACCTGTGGTGACTACAAAGTTGCTGGATTCAAATTTAACTGCAAGGTGGCTCTATCAACAAAGCTGTCTGCGCCAAAGTGAAAAAAATACGTATCTGAAATGTATACTGATAATAAAAGTTATTTTTGGCACCTATCAACCTGTGGTGACTACAAAGTTGCTGGATTCAAATTTAACTGCAAAGTAGATCTATCAACAAAGCTTGACTGACCAAAAGTGAAAAAAAACACCTGTCCAAAATGTATATGGATATTAAAAGGTATATTTGGCACCATATCAGTACACCTGTGGTGACTACAAGTTGATGGATTCAAATTTAACTGCAAGGTGTGCTATATTACACAGCTGCCTGCGCCAAAGTGAAAAAAATACGTATCTGAAATGTATACTGATAATAAAAGGTATTTTTTGGCATCTATCAACCTGTGGTGACTACAAAGTTGCTGGATTCAAATTTAACTGCAAAGTAGATCTATCAACAAAGCCTGACTGACCAAAAGCGAAAAAAAACACCTGTCTAAAATGTATATGGATATTAAAAGGTATTTTAGGCACTTATCAGTACACCTGTGGTGACTACAAAGTTGCTGGATTCAAATTTAACTGCATGGTGGCTCTATTAACAGAGCTGCCTGCGCCAAAGTGAAAAAAACACGTATCTGAAATGCATACTGATAATAAAAGGTATTTTTTGGCACCTATCAACCTGTGGGAATACAAAATTGCTGTATTCAAATTTAAGTGCAAGGGTGCTATATCAGAACAGAACTGGATTGGCAAAATTGAAAAAGAACACCTATCTGAAATGTATACTGATAAATAAAATGGAGTTTTGCACCTAACAAATAGACCTGCAGTTACTAGAAAAGATCTGTATCCTAATATAAGGCAATGCAATGTCTAAACAAAGTTTTGGCTGTACAATATCCAGTATCCTATATAGAGCTTGTCTGTGTTCGCCCGCGGGGGCCCCCCCCCCTCCCCCCTGCCCACCGTGACTTTACAGCAGTAGATGCTCCTTTAAAATTCTCTGCCTAAATACCTAAAATATGCAAATCTCTGATCTAACTAACTTCTAAGGATCACAGCTAAAGGTAGAGCTGTCTCTGTGAAAAAATAAAATAATTTCGCTGGCTTTTTTGCTGAGCTGTTTGGACAGAGGCAGGGCGCACGTCCTACTGCTATGGGGACGCTGACAGACACTGATCATGAACAGGAAGGGCTGTTTTTATTTTAAAACGAGGTCATGTGATTTTTCCAGCCAATCGCAACCATACACATCCCAGTCATGACTCGCACACACATACCACCCTGCTCTATTCTGTAAGCTGATTTGCTGGCCGCCAAAAATGACAGGAAGCGCCTAAAATGGCGCGATATTAATAGATTATGCACAGATTTTAACCTAAATTATCGCGTGATCTAAAAAATCCGATCAAAGTAAATACCGTGCCGATTTCAACTTTGTCGATAATAATCGCTCAACACTATCTGTGGGTCATGCGGGTTTTGGGGTCATGCTGCGGTTTCAGGACAGACATAGTCAATGTCCAGTTTAACTAAAATGATGGTTCAAAGACTCCTTATTCCGGCACTTTTTAATCTGTGGGTCATGCAGGTTTGAGGGTCATGCTACGGTACAAGACAGGTATAGTCAATGTCCAGTTCAACTCAAATGGTGGTTCAAAGACTCCTTTTTCCAGCACTTTTTAATCTGTGGGTCATGCGGGTTTGGGGGTCATGCTGCGGTACAGGACAGGCATAGTCAATGTCCAGTTCAACTAAAAGGTGGTTCAAAGACTCCTTTTTCCGGCACTTTTTAATCTGTGGGTCATGCAGGTTTGAGGGTCATGCTGCCGTACAGGACAGATATAGTCAGTGATCAGATCAACTAAAATGGTGGTTCAAAACTACTTTCTTCCGGAACATTAATGTGTGGGTCATGCTGCGGTACAGGACAGGCATCGTCAATATCCAGTTCAACTAAAATGGTGGTTCAAAGACTCCTTTTTCTGGCCCTTTTTTAATCTGTGGGTCATGCGGGTTTGGGGGTCATGCTGCGGTACAAGACAGGAATAGTCAATGTCCAGTTCAACTAAAATGGTGGTTCAAAGACTCCTTGTACAAATCAAAATAAAGTTAATTTGACACGGTAAATATATGCAATAGGTGTGTATGCATCCTTGTCTATTCATCCTTGTCTAATTATCCTGTATGTTGCTTATGTCTATAGCTATGCTTATAATGTGGGGGGAAAAAAAGTAGGAATAGTTCTTGACTTTTTATAATTTTTTCATTATTTATCACCTAGATTTCTAATGTCGAAAGTTCAGGTACTTAATGATTAACTGATATGGTTTTATAATCTTAATTTAATTGGTGCAGCATAATATTGATAGAAGTAACAATGACCAAATTCCATTTGTGAAATTAACATTGGGCAAGCAACATGGAAGTAGATTATAATTTGGCATAAACTGTACTATAAAAATACATATCTAGTAGACAATAAATGTCACAATTGAAATAAATTGAGAAAATTGAATGATTAGAATGATTGTTACCTTTGTCCAGATTGTAAAAGGTGAAAACCTTCATTGATGCGGTCGAACGGCAAAGTATTGCTGATAAATCCATCCAAATAAAATTTATTTGAAAGGTAATCAGCAACTAATCTGGGAAAAACGGGTCTTTCCCTTTTCCACCCGGGGTTTTTTTAAAATTAAAAATTTCCTTTTTGGGGTCTTTAGATTCTATAACTTTTTTTTTTAAGTGTTTATCTTTGAAATTTGGTTACAAGCCTAGAGCAATGAGACAGTTATTATTAAAAATATAGGGTACATAGTAATGAATAAACTGTGTAGTTAAAAGCCAAAAAATTAAAACGGCATGCTGCACTTTTATTTCCCATGTTCCAAGAAAGATAGTAGCTGTGGAAGGGACAAATCCAGCAGGGTCACTGTCGCACATAAAGTAAACATCTTTTAAAACAGGGGCAAAAACAGAAAAACAAATTTTAAACCCCCTTCCCCTCCCCTGGAGTTACATTTTTTTTTAAAATACCTCTTCCGCCTTACATACAAATTAAAACCTTAAGAACAAACCTCAATCCCTACCCCGGGTTCAAAAAACCGGGGGTTACCCCTGTAATTTGGGTTTTAAAAAAAAGCCAAAAGAAATTTAAAAAAATATTACCCAACCACTGTTTGTATGATTGTAAAAACTTAGAATAGGGGGGTTTATCCCCCATTATGTTTTTTTTTTTAAAGAAAACCCTTAAAAAAGGGCAATGGACTTTTAAGGGAGTGTGTTCTCATTGTCTTTAAAGGGGATTTAGGGGTGCGGGTTTTACTCAACTAAAACCCACTTTATACGTGGCAGAGACCCCTTTTAAATAGTTTCATTTTTTGAAAAGGGCCAAAAAAAAAAGAGAGTGGGCCCCTTTTTTTCCCCATTTTGCTTGTTGTGTTTTAAGGGGGTTGATCCAAGGGGAAAAGGCAAAAAAAAACCCCAATGGGGTTTGGAACCAATTGTCCAAATTTTTGGGGGAAAATTTTTCCCCTTTCCTCCCTCCAATTGGCAATCGGAAAAAATCCTGGATCAATGCCCCTCTCCTAAATCCAAAGACATTTAAAAAACCTGTTTTTTTTTAACGTTCCAGAAATGCACCCAAACCCTTTTTGAACCCGCAGTAAATTTTTCACCATGAATTTTCCTCTGGCAGAGAGTTCCAGGTCTCCCCTGCTCTTCCCGAAAAAGAATCCCTTTCTATGTTTTTGTAAAAAACTTTCTTTTCCTCAAACTTTAGAGGATCCCCCTTGTTCTGTTTAACAGCCCTGGGGTTTTAAATTTTATTTTGGGAGAGAGCTCTATATTGACCTTTGATGTTTTTTTAAACATATTTTGTCCCCCCAAAACCCCGTCTTTTTTTCAAAAATAAAAAACCCCAAATCTTGTTAATTTTTTCTGGGTATTGAAGTCCACCCAGTCCTTTTTTTTATTTTTGTTGCCCCTTTTTTCCCCTGTTAAAGCTCTACAATGTCTTCCGGTGCACTGGTGCCAAAACTGTAAAACAATTTCCCATGTGGGTTTAAAAACCAGTGACTTGTATAAGGGGAGAATTAATGTTTCATCACGTCCCTCTTTGCCCCTTTTAATGCCCCCCAATGGATCCTTTTTCCCTTTGGGGCTGTGCTGTCTGACACTGGCTCCCCTAAAATTTAAAGGGTTTACTGTCCCACCAGGTTTCCCCAAAGTCCTTCCCCATGTCATTTTACCCAGCCTTTTTTCCATTTAAAAATGTGTCAGGGTAAGGGGTTTTTTTCCCTCCCCATGTGCAAAAACCTTGCATTTTCTGTGAAAAAACCCTATCAGCCATTTCCCTGGCCCAAAGGCCTAAAAAACTTATCCAGATCCCTTTGTAATAACACTTATCCTCTTTGTGTTGTTTTACTTTACAGAGCTTAGTATGGTCTGCAAAAAATCGATTTCTACTTTTGTAACCCCTTTGTAAAAATCATTAATAAAAAATGTTAAAGGGATGGGGGCCAAAAATTGCCCCCTTGTGGTCCCCCCCAATGAAAGGGAAACCCCCAATTCCATTTTGAGTATGAAACCTTTAATTTTATACCCTTTGTTTTCTATCCGTGACCAGTTGCTTACCCACTTGCACACTTTTTTCCCCCATTTAAAGAAATTCTAATTTTTTTACCCCCCCTTTTATGCGGGCACCGTATAAAATTGCTTTAGAAAAATTTAGATATATGACATCCAGTGCCTCCCCCTGATCCATTTCTAGCATGATTCCCTCATAGGGGCTGAGGGAGAAAGTCTGACGGGAAACGACCCCTTCAAAAAAACCATGTGGCCGGCGTTTAAAAACTTTTTATTTTCAGGGGGAGATATTTCCAGGATAGCATCTCTGAGAAAACCTTCAAACATTTTACCAAAAAAACCAGAGGTCAAAATTTTTCCGGCTATAGTTTCCTGGTTTATTTTTTGCCCCCTTTTTTGGGGGAAAAAATTGGCGCCACTTTTCCCTTTTGGCCCCCAAAGGAAAAGGCCCAACTTGTCCAGGGGAAATTTATTAAAAATTGGGGGGCCAAATTTTGCATCATTTAAAATCCCTTTAGGACACGGGGGGTGTATGTTTTGGGGGCCCTGGGGATTTGATTTTTTTTTTAATCTTTTTAAAGGGACGGACCCGGGGGCATTTCTTCCGGGGTTTTTGGGACAAGAAACTTTTAAGTTGGATTTTAAACCTTTTCCTCTGTTCAACGGGAAAGTTTCACCCTCCTGGGTTTAAACTAAGTGGAGAAAAAAGTTTTAAAATTTGGTTTGTTTTTTCCCCTCATCGCCTCTCTTAGTCTCCCCTCTGTACTTTTTTTAATTTTTAATTTTTAAAAAATTTATTTTGGGGGTTATTTTTTTTTTACTTTCTATAGGATTTGTCTTTCCCGTTTTCCCCTTTCCCTTCCTTTATCTTTTTTTTACACACTTTATTTTTTTCTTATAGCTTCTTAGCGCCTCTTCCCCTTCCCTCCCGTTTTGGTAGCGGGAAACGCTTTCTTTTTGTTTTTTATTGCTTTTTTAATTTTCCTTGTTGATCCATTTTGGGGTTTTTTTCCTTTTTCTAATTTTTTTTATTACCAAAAGGGGTTATGTAACCTTTTTCACAGTGGTGCTAGGATTTTTTTAAAAAAATTCCCATTTATTATTTGTTTCTGCCATATTTAAAAAACTCTTGCCCCGGGTTCAATACGGTTTGGGGAACCCCCCCCAAACCCGGGAATAAAAATTACCCTTTTCCAAAAATTCAGTGTTTTTGTGGCTCCTTGACAAAAATCTCTATTGAAGGATAAAAGGGAAAATTTTATTTTATTAGGGTCACTATTTCCTAGGTCCCCCTTAAACCCAAACCCTTTTGGGTTTACTCTGTAAGGTCTATTATCAATATTAAGTTTTAAAAGGGCCTTTCCTTAGTCGGTTCTTAAACCCATTTGGAAAAGGGTTTATTTATCATTAGTTAGTGAAAAAAAACCTTTTTTCCCCTTTTTTGGACCTACGGGTTTTAAAGCTTCCCCAATTGATTTTGGGATATTTAAAAAGCCCCCCCCAATAATAAAAACCCCCATTCTGTTTAGCCCCCTATCTATTTGCCCTGAGGAGTACATTTCCATGGGTTCTGTTTTTTTGGGGGGGCCCTATAGCAGACCCCTATTAGAAATTATATTGTTATTTTTAAACCCCCATGTTTTATTTACCCATAATGATTCCACCGTTCATTACCTGTCCCTATTCTTCCCGCAGTTTTGGGTTCGGGACGGATTTTAAATAGAGACATACACCCCCCCCCCTTTGGGTTTCTTTCCGATCCATTCTAAATAGACTGTAACCCTTTTAATTTAACCGCCCAGTTGTAGCTTCGCCCAGCCATGTCTCAGTTATCCCCATTTATGTCTTTATTTTTTTTTCAGCTTTTAGAAAATGCTAGTTCATTTGTTTTTAGACATCTTTGTTTCCCTGTGTTAAACCCCTTTTGGGGACCCCACAGTGATTGAAATTTTAAAAATCTAAATGAATAAAGAGGGGGTTTTGGGGAAACTTTTTCCTTCCCGGGGGCCCCCCCTTTCCCTCTTCCCCCCACACGGAGTTTTGGGGAATCAGAGGGGTTTAAATAGGGCCAGCCTTGTTACTGCCCCTTTTAATTTCCTGCTATGGAGTACAAGTGTTTTGACCCCCCCCCACGTGTCAAGTTCCCTAAGGGGGGGAACTACATTTACAAGTAAAAAAAAAAAAGTTTTGAAAAATATAAAAAAAAATTAAAAGTTCAAAAACACCCTTTTTTTAATTTTACAAATAAAAAAAGCACGGGTTAGTATTACCACATCCGGTTTTAAAAGTTCTTTCTGTTTTAAAAAATAACATGATTTATTTTCATACCTTTAAAACCCTAGAATAAAAATTTATTTCCATCACCAAAATTTCTGTTTATTTTTTATCACATAAAAAAATTTGGGAAAAAACAATGGGTTAAAAAATCACAGCCCAAAAAGTTCTTTATAAAAAATTTGGTAAATTAGCCTTGAAACCATTTTCTTGGGGAGGCCCCGGGTTTTTAAAAAGCCCCCCCCCCAAAATGTCTCCCCCAAAAAAATGCCCAAAAAAGAAGATTTAAAGAAAAAGTCAACCCCCCAAAAATATTAAAAGTTTAAAAGGGGTGCTGGAAACTTAAAAATTCAATTGTTTTTAGGAAGGGGTTTTTTTGGCAATTTGCTTTTTTCCCCCCTATTACCCAAAAGAAAGGGAAAAATGGGTTCCCCTCACACTGCTACCAAAGGAGCTTTGGTCCTTTGGGAAAATTTTTTTAAGGGGCAGTACAGGAAAAATTTTTTTCTGCCCCGTAGTGTAGCATGACAAATACTGTTCACCCAAAAACTGCTTTTCAATTTAAATAATAAGAATTTTTTTTCAAGTAAAATTTTTATAAAATTAAAATAATTACCCCTACTCCCAAAGAGCTGTAGACAGCCCCGGTCTGTGAATTGTATGATGAGTTTGTGGGAAAAAGGGCCCCAAAAGTTAAAGTTTTGAGGGCCAGTACATGGTAGCTGTGACCCTTGATTAGAAACCCGGGGGGTTGGGGCTGGGATCAGTAGGCAACGCAGAGCTTAAACCACAGAAACCCCCAGCGAGTGGGATCTTAGAAAAACTTTACTCAGTACTCTGCGCTCAAAAGAATTTGAAAAAACTCAAAAAAGTTTGCATTACTTTTCTTCTTCGGTGCAATCCCCATATGCAAGACCAGGGGAGCATTAAAGTAGGGAAAGCAGGGTTCTCTGCAATCGTCTTTGTGGCTAACCCCCCCCAGTTTGCAGCCCAGAAAATCTTCAGTTAATTTTGGGTGCGACCCGTCCCCCCTTTCTGTGTCCTTGCAGGGTATGTTGGGCTGGGGCACACTCATGCACCCGCTATCTCGTACGCTCCATATTTTAAAACCCCATGTCCCGCTTTTCTGTTTCACCTCTGCCCGGCGGTGCCTCCGTTTCCTGTCCCCTAGGGCACCCCCCCTTGCCTGCTTAGTGAGAGTTAAAGGGCCCGTGCGCTGGTAATTGGCTAAATGGGCACTTTTATACGTGGCCCCTCTTTCCCGCGCAAACCCCGGCCCCCGATCATTGTGCCTCGTGCCTTAGTGAAAAATGTTTCTTTTAAAGTTCCTGTTTTTGCCAGGGCCGTCTTTAAAAAAGCATTTTGGGCCCCCGGGCGGGGTGTGGCCCCTGGGCCCCCAAAACTACAAAACCCCCTGTGGGTGCGTTCCCCAAATTTGATCTTGCATTCGTTTTTGGGTTTTTGTTGGGGGTACCGTGGGAAAAAAGGGACCCTGGCAAATTCGGAAAAAGTTTCCCTAAGGGTAAAAACTGTCCTGTAAAATTAAACATTTTGGAACACAGGGCTCATTTGCTTTATTGTATCTGAGTCTCCCAAAAATGTACACAAGGGTAAAATTTTTTTTTTACGGTACCCCAAAAGGGATAAACCCCAAGCCCCATACAATATTTTTTTTTAAAAAAATTTTAACCCAATATTATAGCCCCAAACATAATTATTTATTTCCCAAAATCCTATAACAGTTTTATTTTGGTTTTGGGCCGTAAGCCCCCAGGCCACACAGCCACTCACATAATATACTTCTTTTTAATTTGTCTTTTTTTTTTTAAAATTTGAGTTTGTTAAATGTTTTTTTTTTTTTTGAAAATTGTTTTGTTTTGTTTTGGATTCTTGGGGGTTTTTTTTTAGCAAGATCTCCAAAAATTTTAAAAATTTTGTTGTGGATATTCCTCATGGAAATTTAAAAGTGGGAAAAAAGACAGGAGAGCTGCTGCTCCCCTGTTTCTGTTTATTCTTGTTTTGGTGGTCAGGTGTCATTTTCTGAAGCACTGATTGAAATTTAAGGTTTTTGCGGGGACTGTTGGACTTCAAAAACTCAAAGCCATTGCTTTAAAAAGGTGAATCCCGAAAAATGGCAGCTGAATGTTGAAAACCAAACAGTGGCTTCGAAAATGACGGGGAAAAAGACCCCCAAGAAAAAAAGGGAAGGGGGTTGTGTGCTTTTGGGATGCAATAAAACAACAAATAAGACCAGAGGTCATCTGTTCAGTTTTGAACGTTTCCCCCCCGGTGAGTGGGGGATTTCCAAAATTTCGTTCACTTTGAACCCGATGACCCCGTTTTCCATGTGTTTTATCAGCTCCAAACCCCAAGTTTTTCTTTGCAAGTGCAGCCATCCAGGTCTTCTCTTTGGGCTGTGGGGGGGGAGCAGGACGGGGCCCCTTTATTTTTTTGGTCAGTGGGGTTTCTCCACTCTATGCCTGCGTCCCTTTTTCACCCGCCTCCCCCAGTTGCTGCAATTTACTGTTTAAGGAGAAAGGAAGTCGAGTCCCCCTCCCCCACTGACCCCCCCCTGCTCTGTCAGCATCAGAAAATTTGCCCGGCGGGTTTTTTGGGGGGGCAGACAAGTTAAAATTTAAAAGCACCGGGCCCTTTTTTTTTTGCTGGCGAGGGGGGCAACTCTGGTGGGCACCCTGTGCTTTATTGGGCCCTCGGGGAGTTGGCCTACCCCACCCAAAGATTTAAAAAAACGGCCCTGGTCGTGCTCTGTTTTTTGACCCTTGGCCCCCGTCCACTGACCATGTTTGTCTGTGCCTGCTTTGAACTTTCCTCCTGGGCCCTGATACGAAATTTGCCTAAAAATTTTGTGCCATGTTGCCCCTGGCTGCCAACCGGGAAGCAAGTTGCGTTTGGAGTGGCGCCCCGGGTGTCTCCCCCTCCCATGAGTCCCAAACTGCCCTTTCCCGTTTAGTTTTTGATTTAAAATCCGGGGGGGGGAAAAAACTTAAACCCATGTGTGGCCTTCCCATGTTTTTGGTGGTCTGGAGGGGTCAACATTTCCCTTTCAAATTTTTATCTTGCCATGGATTTTGCCCCGGGGAACCCCGCCAGCATTCAGGAATTTTCACGAATACAGCCAACAGATTGGGCCCAAATAGTCGCATTTATGCAGCAGCTCATAGCCTGCCCCCCCCCTCCCTTTAAAAGTCCTTGCGGCAAGTAAGGGTTTTTTCCAGCAAGTGCACCCTAATTAAAGGAATTAATGGTGAACCAGTTTACCCCCTGAAAAAAGCAAAAGTTTGGGTTTGTTTTGTTTTATTTTATGTCATGTAAAGAATTGGCCCCGGGCCACAACCCCCTTTGGGTTTGGGGGATCTAGTGTTTCCCGCATTCCAAATTTTTTTTTTTGGATTCGTTTCCACCAAAGTGTTTGAAAGGAAAACCCGGGGTTTTCATCTTCCTCCTTTTGGGGTTTTCTTTCTCCCGTCTTTGTTAGGCCGGGGTCCACAGTTGGACGTATGAAGGGCCCCCTTTCTCAGAAATAATGAGAAAAAGGTCATGGAAAAAAGAGGGCCCCTGTAGCCTTTTTTCTGACAGGGCCTCGCTGGAAAGATAAAAGGGTGAGTTTTTTTGGTCGTGGGGCCTCCATTTTTATCCCTGTATGAGGATGATCGTCTTGGCCCCCCCATTTTGATTTTTTGGTTCACTGAAATAGGGCTGAAGTTTAGGGCCAGCACATTGAGGTGGCTGTCCACGTGTCTTCCCCAAAAATTGGGCTCCAGTGCTTAAAAAGGCCCCCAAATTGCTTCCCCCAAATGGAAATAACCCAATGAAAAGTGGCCCGAGCCCAGTCAAAAGCAAAAAAGGGGGTTTCCCACAATGACAGCAAAAATCTTTGTCTTACTGCACTAGTTTTGGGCCTTCAAAAGGGGGACTGCCCCATGGGAGTCTGGGGAACTCCACCCAAATAGGTTTAAAGGGGGGAGAGGCACCCCTAGGTGTGAACAATAATCCCCCACTTTGAACCGGGTTGGTCCTCTCTGCACCGATTGGATAACGGGGAATTTGGGTTGGGGACGCTTTCTTTTTTTTTCCCTATGTATCGTTCTCCCGATGCTCCTTTCCGTGAAAAAATTTAACAGGGGGAATCCCTGAATTTTAACTCCGTTCAGTTCGGGAAACCTAAAACATGTAAAGTCTGCAATTGAAGGCTTTTGTAAAAGGAAAAAAATTGGGTTTTTCAAACATCTTTTTTCCTTTCCCCCCTCGTTTTGCTGTTCTTTAGCCTCGACTTGTGGTTCCTTCTCCCAGCATATTTCCCGGCCTGCTTTGGACTTCCCTTAATTTTGTCCCCCTGCCCGAAAATTTGTATCAAAGTTCGGGGCGTATGCTCTGTTCCCGTCTTCGGGTTTAAAAGTTGGAAATTCTCCCCCGGCAAAAACCATCCAAAAAAACCAAAAGGGGCCCAAGTGGGAAAAGTGTGGCCAAAATTTTGGGGAAAATACTGGCCCTTTCGGCCTCAACACGCCCAAAGTTTAAAAAGGGAAAAAAAAACCTTTTACCTTGGCGAAATGGTTGGTTTTTTAATTGGCCAGGGCCCTCCTTCTTTATTGTTTTTACGGTAAAACCCCCTTGCCCCCCCTTTCAAAAGAAAGTTCGTTGTTTTTCCCTGCCGTGGATCCCCCAAACCCAAAGTCTTTGTAAAAAAATTTCCCAAAGAGCCCCAAGTCAAGTTTTCTAAAGTTTCCTTCACAGGGAAGTCTCAACCCGAAAAAAGGAGA